>CM033403.1:27294820-27389264 GCA_019426215.1 Buddleja alternifolia
AGTAGTATAACTTAAAAGGAATAGAGACTAAGATCAAACATGTAGCACCTTGATCATGTAACCATATAATTTTTAATGCCTTTATAATTTATAATTTTCAAAATAATGTCATTTCAATCCCATCACTTATTATGTAATTAAAAGTTGAAGCTTATTTCTTTTAATTATTTTTTATATTTTATATCTACTTTCCTTATATATCAAACCTTTCAATCTTACAGCGCAATATTGAATTTCACATCTTCCCACATCATGCAATACTTCAACTTACAGGCAAGTGCTACCAAAAGCTTATTAACCCACTTTGACAAAGTATTCTTTTTATGATATTATTGTGAAACCAAATGTTGACATTTTACATCACAACTTTTTTCATAATTCTAATGAAACTATGTGACTAAAAAAGATATATGTGTCATTGCCTACAAGTACAACTTATAGTTAGTCAGTATAATAATCACATAACAATAATTATTATTGTAATAATAAAAATATAACAACAACAACTTTATAGTAGAGGTGCAAGATCAATCGTGTGTCAAGCTCAAGCTCCTTCTAGACCGAGCTCGAGTGTATAAATAGGGGTGTTTGGATTTAGGGATCCACAATTTATTTTGTATATATATAGAAACTAATAATATTACCATTCTTAAAATAATATTCATGATATTAGTATTTTATATAATAATTCTTTATTATAACACATATTGGTATATATGTTATATAATAATTCTTTAATAGTGCAAGAATTTTGGCATATACTCCACTCCAAGACTGTAGTTGGGTATGGAGAAAGTTAGATAAGGTTAAATGTAAACTGCAACTTAGTTTCTTGCATAATAGATGGACTGCAGCCAAAACAGGTGTTTACACCACTCAAAGTGGATATGATTGGTTAAAGGGAGAGCATAAAACTTCCAGGTATGAACTACTTGTATGGAATCAAATAAATATACCTAAACATTCTATGCTGATGTGGCTGTTAATGCATAAGAGATTGGCCACTTGAGTTAGATTGAGTACTGTCTTGTCTATTTCAGATTGCTTTTGTGTATTATGTGATGGTGGTGTGGATTTTATTGATCACATGTTTTTTGAGTGTGATTGGTCTGCAGTTTTTGCAAAGTATAATGCAGTGGTTAAAGGTGCAAACCTGGCCTTGGCAGTTGAATAGAAGAGGGAATTGGTTAAAATTTGCTTTCAAAGGTTGGAAGATGAGGCAGAGTATTATTATAATAGGTTTTACTGGTGTGATTTATAAAACATTGGAAGAGAGGAACAAACGAATTTTGGCAGAAGCAGTAAGAAATTGGGATGCAGTGTATGAACAACTGAAGATTGAGCTCACCACGCGCATAGGGGGTTGTAGGTCTAGGGATCTAAAGTATTTTAAAGAAATCATGGCTTAAACCTGGTTGGAAAGCATAGAAATACAAGAAGTATAGATGGGCATTTATACTTCTCTGTTTTTCTTTTTACTTTGCTGAATGTTTGAGTCTAAAGGCAAAGTGCTTTACTTCCCTTTAGACCTTTTGTACATGTGTTATATTTTGCCAAGTGGGTATAACGTAATTACTTTCACTACCTAAAATAAATTCTTTATTTTTGTATAAATAACAAAGATTTATATTAAAGGTCAAATCTCATCAATAGTTCCTCTCTTATATCATTTGTCCCACTTTAGTCCCTCTTTTCTCAATTGCGCTCAATTAGTCCCTCTATTCTCATTTTCATCCCAACAAAGTCCCTGGGCTCAATTTTTCATCCAAACTCACGACAACTAACGGAATACAAGGGGCAAAATGGGTAATTTGATTTAGGATTTTTTTAACCTTATTTTCCAGCCTTTTATTTTTCAAAACTCAAGATGAATCCTTCCCCACACAAACCCTAGACTATTAGGGATTTCAAAAATTTCTCTCTAATTAACCATTTTTTTAGTTTAATACTGAAAAACGATGATCCTTCGTGATAGAGGAGATGATGGCATCCCGAACTACGGTAAGATTCGATAGAAAAAAGGTTATTTAGTTTGTTAGTGGCCAATGTATGCTTGAAAATCAATTTTTGATGGGATTTCAATCATACATCTTACGGTTAGATTGGGATTGCAACTTTGGATATTGATAAATGAGTTTTTGTTGTTTAGTTTGAATATTTATGTTTGTGAAAAAATCTGCTACAAGAATTAGATAGAAATTAAAACTAACATAATTTCAAGTCCCTAAATCACTTCCAGTTACATTTCATTTTTTTTCCCTTCACTTCCACTTGTAGCAATCCAAAGTACAGTGAACATAACCCATGAGGCTATCAAAAGAAACCGAAGCTTCCTCTCTCGCTTGTTAGCCTTTCTCTCAGCTTCTTCCATTGATCTAATGGATCTTAGCAAACCAGGTATCACGTTTTTGGATCTCTCACACATAGGAGGATCGAGCCATGAAAAGAAGCCACAACCTCCATTCTCCTGTTCACATTAGGCCCCAAAAATTAACAAAAATCGAGAGAAAACTGAAAAAATAATGCAAAAAAAATATTTTACCTCACAACTCTGACAACCAAAAAATCTTCTTGCAGGGTTTCCATCCGTTCATGATGTTTTTACCTTTTCTAGTTGGCCATAGTAGCATATTTGTCCAGCCATTTTCTCTTTCTTGTGTGCTTTGATAGATGGGAAGTTTGCAGCAGGTAGTGAAGCCTTGAACCTGCCAACTCTCCTTTAATTGAAGCAGCAAGTTAGGTGGGAAGTTTGGAGGGAAACAGTTAGTAAAAAGTCAAAAATAACCCTACCTTATCACAATTTCTGTTAGTTGCCATGAGTTTGGATGGAAAAATTGAGCCCAGGGACTTTGTTGGGATGAAAATGAAAATAGAGGGACTAATTGAGCGCAATTGAAAAAAGAGGGACTAAAGTGGGACAAATGACATAACAGAGGGACTATTGATGAGATTTGGCCTATATTAAATTTTAGTATTTATAGGACAATATTGAAATAGTAATAATGATGATGACGTAATGAAGGGACAATGATGATAATGCTGAATCATGGTAATGACAAATAATAATTAAAGTAACTGAAAAGTAGAATTTACATTTAATTTGATATCATCTGCAAATTTTCTTTTGTGAGAGTCTTGGCAAAAAAAAAGAAGGTCAAATATGTTAGATTACATCATCTATAACTTTATCTTCACCTTTTTTCATGAAAAATATTAATTTTGAAACAAGAAGAGAATAAATTATCATGAAAAGAAAACATTCATTTGTGATAAAATTGTGGTTAGTGAGTTTGTAATTTCAGTTGTGCACACTAATTGCACAAAAAATTAAAAACTTCATGCTCTATCATTACATATAATAATAATGAGATAACAAGTTTTGGATAAAGATTGCTTCTCCACTACCTAGCTAGTAATGTCATGTTAAACAGTTAAACATTAATATTTTTAATAAAATATATTTTTTAAAATATCAACTTCTTGGCAAATTAAATAACTAGACTATGTACCAACCGCATTTGTATTTGCTAACATAGTTGTTTGACATTTAATTAAAAGAGAAGCACAAGGATCCCAACAAAATGGTAAGTGTTCTTATTTACTATTATTTCCTTTCTAAACAACACTTAAACTTTAAATGTTTAATCGTGCGTTTGTGATCCAGATGCTATTTCCTGAACGGTGTTTTATGGAGGATTGTTAAGTAACAATTAATGTTGAATATCAAGTGAATGATGACCAACTTGATTCTAACGAAGAACCCCGATTGCCTACAGTTGTCCCTTTTACAATTGATCATTGCCATGACAACACTGTAGTTTTATCACCACCTGAATTCAATGTTGTAGGCAATGATGTAGGCGCTTCGGAGGATCCCCTAAGTGCCAATGCTTTACTTAGGGCCTTTGGTCAGACACAAAACTCAAGTCCAATGCACGGGATTAGAGTCCAACGTGCAGTACTTGATGATAGGTGAGATTCATTCATCGGACCTAATTAACTCTTTATAAACCTATGTAGTTCTTTTAATGTTGCTTTATTGATAACATGACAAGATTACGACCAAGTGCAACATTTTGTAGAAATAATAATTATGAAGATCAAAAGGAGTTCATTAATTCTTAGTTTTAGTACTACATTTTTGTTAGATAATTTGCTTCTTTGACTTTGAGTTTTAGATAATGAGTTTTTTTTAAAAAAAATTGATTGTTCTCACATGTTATTAGGTCCCATGTTGGAAGTGGAAGACCGTCCTCCATGGGTTCATCTTATCGAAGAAACTATTCGCCATCACCAGACACCAGTGGCACAAGTACCATGTTAGGACATAGAAGAAACGTTTCACATGCAAGGGGTTGAACTTTCATCATTCTATCAATCCAACAATGAAGCAAGTCTGTCATTGGAGCTTCCACTTTCTACTAGTGCAAGAGAGGGCAACATAGCTCATGTCTCTCCAAATGATTCGCATGAAATCCAAGATGAGCACAATGATGATGCAACAGAAAGGGAAGCGTGAGAAGCTAATTTTTTTTAAAAAAATAATTGAGTTAACATTGATCTTTTTTTGACAAGGAGTTAACATTTATCTATCAGTTGGTTGAACAATGTGTAAGCATAAAGTAGATGAACCGTGTATATGTCAAAAATAATTACATTGGAGCATAATTTCCTAGCTAGATAATGTGTTTGTAGGTTTATTTTGACTTATTTCTGACATAAAAGGTTTTAACTTCATATTAGTCACACGTGCAATTAGTGATTATATTCAGGAAACTTGTATTTGATTGACCTAAGTTAAGATTAACTTTTATTTCAAGATGGACACGCAATCTTATTAAATGCATTTGTAGTGCGTAAGTTGGGAATGGAAAGCAAAGTAAAATGTAATTATGAAAAACATTAAAATGAAAATGTAGAAGCACAATTAGTAACACTTAAATTCTGAGTGCTAATGATATATTAAATAAAAGCATAAATGAAACAAATGAATTCTGTAGTGACTAGTGCAATACACGTGCATAATTAAGCAAAAAAATGATTATGTCCTAGCGTAATGCCCGTACAAAATGGTTGAAATGAAATTATCATCTGAATTATAGGGGTAAAATTGCATTTTTCATCCTATAAGATAGGTGTCCGCATTTTCATTTCCAAACTTTACTAGCTCAACACATTTTGCAAGACTTTCATAATAACCTTTCTACATTAATTTTATAATCAAATCACACCTCATACTTCTTATTGACTTGTCTAATGACTACCTAATATTTAAATTAGTCAATGAATCTTACTTGATAAGATTGACTGTCCAAATTTAATCTTTCAAAATATATATGTATATATAAATATTTATTTTTATTAGGACAAATTTGTTGTAACAATGAGATGTTTCTAAACATAGATCAACCGTCTACATTAATTCATTTATTATCATATTTCAAATCCTTACTTATTGTAACCATCCGATATTGCTTAATAGAAATTGGTACATCATCTTCCCCAACCCCAACCACCTCCTTCCTTTTACCTATACCATACTGGGTCACTGACCAACACTCGTCCAACACTCAAATACTCGGTTGCCCATCTCCTATTCCGGAATATAGTCAATGATGTACTGGTCTAAACAATGGGTTTTAGAAATCACCTCTACAATAACCACGTTTACAAAACCACATATCAATCACATACAACAATCACATACTGCACTTTTCAAATCCAAGTTCAAGAGACCCAAATCATTCACGTTTCCAAATACATACATATATACACCTGCACGATCCAAGTTATGAAAATCACACACGCACCCGAAAGTAATACATATATAATTTTATATAACTAGAAGAGTGAAGAATCACTTACCTTAAATTCTATCACTTACCAAATAGAGAACCACTGAGATCGAATTCCTAGTTTTGCTCTCCAACTAACTTCAAAGAAAGGTCTAACAATAAGTCCTTATATCTGGCTTGTCCAAATTAACTGTACATTAATCGTATAATCCATTTGCCTAAGGCTTCCACTAAATCTATTTAAGAATTATTACCAACGCAGTCATACAATTTCCGCCACAAAAATACTGTTAGGATTCCGAACCTTCAATTTCACTAACAGTGGTTGATATAATTAAATAATTATAAGACTAAGTGCATGGTAATGTAAATTAGTATCTATACTCGCCATACTATCGACAGAATAATGGTCATATAAGTTATAGATTGGCCATATGATACAATTACATATTCACGTCATACTCTCTTACAACCTGTGTCAATTAAATGTTCTTTTTTTTTTCTTTCAATTTTATCTTTTTCTTTCCTCTTGGCCCACCGAATTTTAATGTCAAACACAAGAGGGCTGAAAAGTTAAACCCCTATAATGGAATCATGGGAACACCATCTCAAAATATTTAAAGCTTACCTCATATCCCCAACAATTGTGGTGAGTTTAACGTCTTGGTTTCTCCTTCTGGCATCGGCCATTTGCTATTGCTATTCTCTCATGTCGTAGCCGCCGACTCCTTGTTTGTCACAACACTCAGCTGTCATTTTATTTATATCTTCCAACCTAGGGTTTAACACTAACTCTATTAAATATTAGGGATAATTGCCAAAAAAAAAAACCTGTGTTATTTTGAAAGTGCTAAAAATCCCCATGTGTGTAACGAAATAGGTGAAAACTCCCCCTGTGAAATGTAAAAGCATTGCACACTCTCCCCCAACCGTTAAATAGGCCTTAACATTGTTAACTTTTTTAAAATGTCGGTTATACCCTTAAATTACTAACCATTGGATCTAAATATTTAAAATCAAAGGCTCATTTTTTTGAGATAAAAGAAAAGGAAAACACTTGGTGAATTCTGCTTCACAAAAGTGGCCGAAAGTTTTTACCTTTCTTTCTCTTTATTTCTGGCAGCGGCACCAAAGAGCCGTTATCGGCGTCGACTCTTACCGGCTGCCGTTGCGCCGCCTCCATGCATGGAGGAGGCGGACGTCGATACAACACCACCACCACTGGTGGTGACCCCCAATCACAACACTAAAAAGCTGAAACGCAATTTGGTAGGCGCTGCTGAGGGAGAACACCGGAATCCAAATTCGGACACCAGGATGGCGCACCAAGCTCCGGCAGGAGGAGCTGTTCCGACAAATAATGAAGGGACAGAGACACACACAACAATGGCAGACACTAGTTCGATGGAAAACACGGTGAAGGAGAAACAGTCGCACAATTCATGGAAAACGGGTAACCTCCGCCAAGCATGGAACAGGCAAACAGTAACTCCGGGATACTACACCGGGGAAGGGGAAGAAGACTTCTTCGATGGAGCAGACCTAAGTGAGGATGAAGCGGATGAATCGGTACCGAGTTACACAATTCCGGAAAAAGACCTACGGGAGATGGCGACGCCGTATCGTAGGGCCCTTGTGGTGAAGGTTCTCGGCCGAAAGGTGGGATACACGATTCTTAAACAGCGTATGAAAACCATTTGGAAGCTCCCATACGACGTCAATCCAGTAGATATAGGTAATGAATTCTATCTCGTCAGGTTCAGAATTAAGGCGGAGTACGATAGGGTGCTTCGGGATGGCCCATGGATGATTCTGGGACACTACTTAACGGTGCGTAAATGGAGCCCGGCTTTTAACCCACAGAAAGAGAAGATATCCAACACTATGGTTTGGATACGTTTCCCGGACTTGCCGATACACTACTTTAATGATAAACACCTCAAAGGCATGGGCAGGTTGATTGGTAAGGTGCGGGGCATTGATAAGCATACGGAAGAGACCTTACGGGGCCGTTATGCTCGAGTTTGCGTTGAACTCGATTTGGATAAACCAATCATTCCGGTTATTAAGGTAAACAAGAAATTAAGAGTGGTTGAGTATGAAGGGTTGTCTTTAATTTGTTTTGAATGTGGGTCAGTGGGACATCGGAAAGAGACTTGTGGTTCGCATAACCAAAAGGACAAGGTCGGAACAGCACCGAAGGAGGGAGAAACGTGCGCTATACCCACTACTGTTGGACCGTGGAATATCGTGCCCCCTCGAACGAGACGACGAGGCCAGCGTAAGGAGACAAGTCGGGAGTCGGCCCAGGAACCCTCTTTTTTCCAGTTCGGCGCAGGGACTCATGCAAATACAGCTGGACCGAATAGGGATAACAGGGAGATTAGGAATACGGGTGGACCGAAGGGTGATGCTTTAAATACGATGGCACCTACTCATGTGCATGGCAATAAACCAAAAAATAATACCAAGACGACAACGGGTGGGTCACGGTTTGCGGCGTTGTATGAGTTGGAAGAGCACATCGATTCTGATGAAGTGGCACCGGTTAAGCCAGTAGAGGGGAGAAACCAAGCTGCGGGTAGTAAGGTTTGGAGAAGAGTGGATAGAGAAATACCTCCGGAGCACTCGGAGAAGTTAGTGGATAGGGAGAAGATAGCCCTGATCACGATTGGTGCTACATATACCATTCGTAATAACTCCATCTATTCTACCGTCGAGCGGGATCATGATATGACTGATGCAGGTATTGCTATATCTCAGCCGCCGTCGGGGCAATTTGGAGGGGGAGTGCAAGGTACAACGGGCATGTTGGAAACTAGCTCCCGTTTTGGGCATACAAGACCGCTGGAGTATCCAGAGGATGGCATTATTAGTTCTGATACTGAGTCAGTGGAAGAAGTTGATATGTCACGATGTGCTGCTCTTAGTGGCGGTATGGGCTATGGAGACGTTGCAGTAACAGGATCTCGGCGAGATGGTGTTAGCAACGTGGACATGGCCACGGATAAGGGGGTTAGTTCAGCCCCCTCCCAGGTATAAGTTCTGTTCTTTTAACTTCTCCCTCTGTGTTATTAATGACGTCGATTTTTTGAATTGCAGGGGTGCAGAGAAGCATGAATTTTTGAATTCGCTCAGAGAAGTTTTGACTCTGCATAAGCCGATGATATTGGTTTTGTGGAGCCACGCATTTCGGGCCATAATGCACGAAGATACTGGTTAGTAGGTTTGATAAAGTCGAAAAAAGTAGAAGCAAGGGGCTTTGCCGGGGGTATATGGTTATTCTGGAATTCTCAGGAGGTTGATATCGAAATTGCTGAAGCTAATGAGCAGAGTATCACCTCCGTTATTCGCCGAGATGGGGATAGGACTTGGGTTCTAACGGCAGTGTATGCCAGTCCGTAGGTGGAGTCACGGAATCATCTTTGGGAGCACATTGCTCGTATGAAACCCCACATACATGGCCCATGGGTTATTGTAGGGGACATGAATGTAGTCACGACGCAATCAGAGAAAATGGGTGGTGCTCCAGTCGACATGCACAAATGCCGTAAATTCTTGGAATGTGTTGATAAATGTGAGCTTATTGACCTCAAGTTTGTTGGCTCACCTTTCACGTGGGCTAAAGGAGGGAGGTCGCCATTACAAGAAAGGTTAGATCGAGCCATGTGTAATGATACTTGGCGGCTATCCTTTCCTCAGGCCACAGTTCGGCACTTACCTAGAATAGGGTCAGACCATGCACCGTTAATGCTCACTCTCTCTGAGCATACACGGGTAGGGACTAGTTTGGAGTACTTTCGGGTTCAGTCAGCATGGTTTACTCATCCGAGCTTCCGGGAAATGGTTGATCAGAACTGGTATGCTAGACGAGAAGATAGGATGCATGAGCAAATTCAACATACTCGGACAGCTATGCATGCATGGAATCATGACACCTTTGGCAACATATTCAAGCAGAAACAACAACTTGTGGCTCGTATTGCTGGGATACAAAGAGCGCAAGGTCGAAACTTTAGGTACTCCCTCAGAAAGTTGGAAAATAAACTTCAAGCTCAATATTTCGATACTCTACGTCAAGAAGAACTCTTTTGGAAACAAAAAGCTAGGGCTCAATGGCTTAGAGTGGGGGATATGAATACACAATTTTTCTACCTTTCGGCCGTGCGTCGACAAGAAAAATCTAAAGTGAAGACCCTGGAACGGGAGGATGGGAGTGTGGAAACGGATCTGATTGAGCTTAAGAACATGGCAATCGAGTACTATAAGGCACTATATGATGTGGGTGAACCCGTGCGCACCTATACCGACACACCGGGGTTCCCGACATTACAGGAGCAGCATACGGAGATACTACTTCGGCCGGTTACCAAAGAAGAAGTGAAACAGGCACTATGGGATATGAGTCCGTCTAAAGCACCGGGTCCGGATGGAATACAACCTATGTTCTATCAGCGATGTTGGGATATAGTCGGGGAGGATATTTTCCAGCTGGTTCAGAAAGCCCTCCAGTCAGGTAGCCTTGATCCCACTCTTAATAAATCTCGCATTGTTTTAATTCCAAAGGATAAGAACCCAACACGTCTTTCGCAATTTCGTCCAATTAGTCTTACGAATGTAAGCCTTAAAATTGTTACCAAAACTTTGGCTAATCGCATTAAGGAGTTTATAGATGAGCTTATTCCACGATATCAAAGTAGTTTTATACCGGGCAGGCAAACAATCGATAATGTGTTAATTACTCAGGAAATTTTGCATGATTTAAATCGATTAAAAGGAAAAAAAGGTTTTTTCATAGCAAAAATTGATTTCAAGAAGGCTTACGACCGTATTAATTGGAGTTTTCTCGAAAACGTGTTACGGGAAATTGGCTTCCCCGCGGCTTGGATCTCGCTTATTATGGATTATACCATCCGAGCCAAACTATCCCTACTTTGGAATGGTGAGGCAACAGAGTGGTTTGATCCTAAGCGAGGACTAAGACAAGGGGATCCCCTATCACCTTATCTCTTTGTTTTTTGTGTACAGAAGCTAGGTTGCCTAATTGATGTCGCGGTGCGGGAGAGAAAATGGAGACCGGTACCAACTTCTCGACATGGACCATGTATCTCCCACTTGATGTTTGCCGATGATTTACTTGTTTTTGGGGAGGCTATAGTACAATATATGAGTTTGGTAATGGATACGTTGAAATACTATTGTAATCTCTCGGGGCAGGCTGTAAACATCCACAAATCAAAGTTGTTCCTTTCGAAAAATATATCAATGGAACTCAAGCGTCGGATCAGTAATAACATGAGTCTTGGCTGTACCGAAAATTTGGGGAGGTACCTCGGTGTTCCTTTGCAACACGGACGGTTACTTAGGTGAGATTATGGATTTTGGGTGGATCGAGTAAAAAAAAGATTACAGGGCTGGAAAAGAAAACACTTATTGCTAGCTGGGCGTGTGACCTTGATTAAATCGGTAACGAAAACTCTGGCATCATACCACATGCAAACAATGAGAATTCCACTAGGTATTTGTGATGCGATTGATAAAGCGAACCGGCAATTCTTGTGGGGGGGGCTCGGACTTAGAACATAAATTGCACCAGGTGAACTGGGATACGGTTTGTACACCCAAAAGCCGAGGAGGATTGGGGTTGAGAAAGACCCGAACCATGAACCTAGCCCTACTCGGAAAGTTGGGATGACAGCTACTTCGAGATGACGATAGCTTGTGGATTCAAGTGTTTAAACACAAATATGTTTTGAGGCAGCGCGCTCGGGCGAGAAACGCGACCTCTCCCACTTGGCGGAGTATTCAGTCGACTTTTCCTCTACTTCAATTGGGTACTCGGTGAATCGTGGGAGATGGGACTCGGGTCAGATTTTGGGAAGATGTCTGGCTAGGGGAGGACCCGTTAGCTATTCACTGTCGACAACCGATTCCATCTGAGGACTTATCTCGGACTATTGCCCAGTATTGGATTCCGGGGGTTGGCCGGGATTGGGACGGTCTACAGGGGTTACCCAGCACGGTTAAGACTCAATTACAGGGTATAGATTTGGCAGCGGGATCGGAGCAGAAAGATATGCCACGGTGGAGATTCTCCCCGGATGGGAAGTATAGTTGTAAAAGTGCTTACGAAGCTCTAGAAGGTCACGTGCGAATGGAGAATTCCAAACAGTGGCTGAAACTCTGGAAAGTCCCGGGGGCACACCGACGTCGAATGTTCCTTTGGTTACTCCGACATAACAAAGTAATTACTCAATCGGTTCTAAAGACGAAGGGAATTGTGTCTTCGGATGGGTGCCCTATTTGTGGGCTTGCCTCGGATACTCCCTTACATGCTATTCGGGATTGTCAGTGGGCCAGAAAATTTTAGTTACAACTTGTTCATCCTGATTGTCATAATGTTTTATTTTCAGGTTCCGTAGAAGACTGGCTCGACTGGAATTTATCTCACAAGATGAACAGGTATGACTGGTGTGAAAAATGGGATATAGCCTTCACTGAGACTTTGTCTTTTATTTGGCAGGTTCGGAATGAGGTGACGCATGGAGTCCGAGCGACAGTTCCTATGGCGGAACTAGATGTGTTACACAAAAGAATTGACGGTACCATTCATTCCCTTAACTTTGATCCGAACGTGATGCACCTACAGGTACACACGGGCTGGAAAAAACCGACATTTGGTTACACTAAACTAAATGTGGATGCGGCGGTAACCGAAACTGGCCAGGCAGGGGTCGGGGGTACTCTTCGGGACGAGCATGGAACATGGCTAAGGGGGTTCAGTGGTCGCATTGACCCGTGTTCGTCATTGGAGGCTGAAATGCGTGCCATTCTATTGGGGCTAGAGATGACGTGGGCCACAGGGACAAAGAAATTAATCGTTGAATCAGACTGTCGGGCTGCACTTAATAGCATTATGGACGCCTCCATGGAGCATCACCATTTTGATGTGATCTCTCGCATTCGTAGTGTACAGGGTAGAGACTGGGATGTCTCGTTTCAAATGGTTTGGCGGGAAGCAAATCAAGTAGCTGATGCTCTAGCTAAAATGGGCATTCACACCCACATGCACCACACGAATGTACCACACTCACATACCTATCACCTACTAGACAATGATAGAGCAGGCATTACTTGGCCTCGTTTTGTGACTATTAACCCGGGTTTGTCGGGTTAGTTTATGAATTGTTGGGTATCCCCTCCTTTCGGAATTAAAAAAAAGGAAAAAAAAAGAAAAGGAAAACAAATTTTTTAAATAAGACAATTAAAAAAAGAAAGAAAAAAAATGTCATTTTTCAAAACCCCCAAATGCAGGGGGTCTTCGTCTTGTTCTGTGAAGAAGAAACATTATCTTCTTCTTCTTGCAAAAGATCCCAACCCAACCCCACAGTCCCCTAACCCTTAAAATTGATAATTTCATGGTATTTATGTGAAGTTTGTGGTACTGTGCATTGTGGTGTTGGTGTGTGTGAAGTGGCGGTGGTGGCAGCGTATGGTGGTGTGGTGGCGGATCTAGAATTTTTGGTTAGTGGAGGCACCAAAAATTTTACCGGGGGGGGGGGGGGAGCGAAATTGTTGTGATATAGCTGTACAATTTGTTGAGGGGGTGTCCCGTGGTACGGTACACTATATTTATGGGGGGGGGGGGAATATAATAAGGAATTAGGTTTAATTACAACTTTTGAAATAATTTATACTCTTATACCTCTTTTGTTATAGCCAGAATTTTGGGTTTTGGTAGGGGCTAACTCAAAGTAAAAGGAGAAAACGTGATATTTTTCGATCTTGAGTGGGGGCGAAATTCAAATATAAAATTTTTTGTAAGGTTAAAAAATGAATTTTTAAAATTGATGGGGGGACATTTAATAATTTGAGCGCTGGTGGCGACGGTGGGAGATGGCTTGTGCGAAGTCGACGGTGGTGGTGGCGGCGGCGAGTTTGAACTGTGAATGGTGGTTTGGGGGTGGTGAACTGGTGGTGGTTTTGTGTAATGGTGGTTCGATGGTGGCACTGGTGGTTGGGTCGGTTTCGCCGGTGGTTGGTGGGTGGGTGGCGGTGACTATGGTAGGAAAACAAGATGAAGAAAAAGAAGAAAGGGAAGAAAAAAAAGAAAAGAAAATGAGTGGTATAATAGACTTTTAACATGTGAAAACCAAATAAAAACTTTTCAACTCTCATCACACGCGCGTGCATTTCACAATCCGTTAAATTTGACAGAATGGGGGGTTTTTTGCTGAATTTTTACATTTCACAGGGGGGTTTTCACCTATTTCGTTAACACATGGGTTTTTTTTAGCACTTTCAAAATAACACAGGTTTTTTTTACAATTATTCCTAAATATTAATCTAATCCCTTTAACTATCTATTATTGTGATGGGACCCATATGCATCTCTTATTTTTATTGCACACTTATCGAATAAATAAATTTTACTTACAAGTTACAACCCCCTCTTGAAATTAGGATTTCAATCATTGAAAATTATTACTTGAATATATAAAAAACTATACATAAAAATTCATCCCTTAAAATTTTCTATTATAAAAAAGGACTGGGTATTACAGCTCATTTAGTTAAAACTCATAGTATGCCCGTATATTACATGTACGTACGTATAATTTTAAATTACTTTTGTTTCATGTATGCATTGTGAACATAATGAATAGTATTCGCACTTTTGAGTTGAACTGTTTAGTACATATAATTTACGTATTCCATATCAAACTAGTGAATAACACTCTATATTTGGCAAAAAGAAAATATTATTCTTATTTAAAATTATATTAAACTTATTATAAATATTAAATGAATGTCATACTACCAAAAACACAAATGTTAATAATTTATCAAATGGTTCATTATAGTCAGATAGTTACTAATACAAAATATATTTTTTCATAATATAAGAGCAAGTACAAGCAATATACCTTATAAAATAATATAAAGACAACCCGTATTTTAGCCCCCGTATTTTACACATACAAGTACTAATCAGTTTATCTCCCGTTCTCGTATTTTTTAGTCAATTTTTTCACCGTAACTTTCAATAAAAATTTGTAATTAACCTTACGTATTAAATACCGAATTTTTGCAATGCGAGCGTATTTAACTAACTAGACTCTGGAGTTCTAAGTTTTCTCTAGGGCTAGGTAAAACTTGTTAGAGGCCTTGTGAAAGGAATCCCCAATGTAGCTACCTTAGAGCTCTCGTAACACATACACATTCTTGGTTTAGCAACCGTTAGAGGATGAGGGTCAAATTTCTACTTTGGTTCACCTTTCGGATGGGTATGGAGCCCAATTTATCATTTTTGTTCTTACTAGCCTAAAGGTAGGCTACATAGGTGCGCACCTTCATCGACTCCTAACAAGTCCCCCATAAGCCCTAAAACAATCAACATAAGATTTGAGCCTCTATTTCAACATTGCCTGCTACACTCTCATGAGGGATCCACTTTCCTAATGTCTCTAAAATGTATTGGGGTAAAATGCAGGGGCAATCGGCCCATTCAATAGAAGGAGAAAATAGAGTAGTCGTTGAACTTGATTTAATCAGCCGATTGAACTATAGTTACAGGCTAAAGCTTAGTAAATTGACAAGTCAAAAGCTTTTCTATTTGTATCATGATTATATGCTACCTTGCCTAAACGTTTGGATATTGTTCTTGACTTAATTTTCTTTGTCTAGATAATTATTCATTTGATTTTTAACTCAAAATAAAATACAATACAATTAGTATGTTTTGGGTGGAAAACTGAATTTGGTTATTGGAAATAAGTTATCAGATTATCCTCTTAGTTGGACATGTAATAAATATGCATGCATCTGCAGTAGATGAGTAGTGAAACAGCAAGTAAAGAAATGACTAAAATAAGTATTGAAATGATTAAAAGAAACAATTTTATGTTTCCGAGCTAGTGCTACAGATAAGTCTGTCTTAAAATAAGACAATTCTAATGTCCAATTATATAATGAAAAGCGTTAAATAATCTGTTAATTATTAATTTATATCATTTTGTTTATATTTTGGAATTTATCAAATTTATCAAAAATGGCAAAATGATCTTGAACTCTATTTTCAGTCTCGATTGATAGTTTTCATTCTTAACTAAAAATGAATTAATGACGACGATTTTTCCAGGTATCTAGATAGGCCAACAACATGCAAATGAAACCTAATATTTTCCAAGGTTAATCAAGACTTTCTAGTTTCCATTCTTAAACAAACAATGAATTAACGATGACGTTTTTTCAGATATCTAGAGAGGACAACATGTAAATGAAACCTAATGTTTTCCAAGTTTAATTAGAATTTGTTAGTTCCATTCTTAAACTAAAAATGAATTAATGAGGACGGTTTTTAGTTGGGGACAACAATATGCAAATGAAACCTAGTATTTTCCGAGGTTAAGATTTGTGGGGCCTACACTATCCAAATCTTAAATTCGGATCATATGGACCTAAAAAGTTTATACGATAAGGAAGATCATGTAACTAATACAAAGTACAACTTAAAGCAATGATAATGCAAAATTTCATCTTACTTGTTAGTTCCCATTTTCCTTTATTAAAATTTAAACTTATCAATTTGGTCTTGCATATTCAAATAATTCGTAAGGATTATTCGTATATTACTATAATTTACCAATAAAGCTCCACGGTGTTCAATTTTCAAAATTTTACTTGAGTAGAAGACTGAGGTGAACAAAAGTGACTGATAAATCTAAATGTTTACAGAAGGAAGATTATTTATTATGTGGATAAGAATCAGTAATCTATTAGGTGGTTCTCTTAATTTTCTATTTTAATTGCATAGATAGAAACTATTAATTTCCCATTAATGTCCAGATTGTCAAAAAATCATTAACATTTCATAAATAATCAACATTCCATATATTCACTGATTTCTTGGTGGAATTCAAATACTTGGAAAGTAATGAAATTGCCGCCAATATAACACATATATATATATGTATATGCACACACATACACACATAGATATTCTACACTATTATATCTACAATTTGCTCTTGTGTTCTTCACTAAAAGAAAAAAAAAACAGTGTGTTTGAGTCTTTTTCTTATTTTCAAGAATTATTTTCTCTATATTTTCTTGGAATATGGTGGATGCATCATCTAGTCAACTGTGCACCATTTGTTTGAACCTTATCCTTGATGACAATAGTAGAGGAAAGGCTGAACTTATCTGTGGCCATCTTTTTCATTTAGGTATATAATATCCATTTTTTTATTTGTGTAATAAAATTTAACCTTTGTCAAATACTCTCTTTGGTTTCAGGAGACCATTTGATCTTTTATTCATATATTCAGCAATTTTTTTTTCTAGTTCTTGTTTTATATCTCACAATAAGGATGTATCTTTATTAACATTTTTGCAAGAAAATATGCATTCTAGTCTAGATTATTATATTATATTGGATAGGAAAGAACCATTTTTCTTATTACAATTTACAAAGACAACTAGAAATTTTCTTCAACCTAAAGACTGGTAGATCTTCCTTTATGGGCTTCAAAAAATAAAGAGAAAATACTCTTCTTACAAATGATTTTTACTATGTAGTGTGTAGTGTTAGATCGATGTTCATCTCTCATGGCATATTTTGCAATTTATTATGTTGTCGCTATTTGTTAGCATTCTAGTACTGTTGCACATATAGAAAGAATAGTTTAAGTTATGCCATTAATTAAGGATATTATTCAGTTAGCAAAAAATGTTCTTAATTAGTATATATTATATTAGTTTTTTCCTTATTTTTCTGGTGTAGATTGTATTGGCACAGAATTCAATTATGGAGGGTCCATGAAATGTCCAAATTGTAGGGTGACAGAAGATGGTGAATGGAGATTACCTAAAGATGAGGTAATTGATGATTCTCCATTTAATGTGGTAATGTAAACTGGTCAAATTCTTCAAACATAAAAGAATGGCTTCATCTAGTAAAATTTGCGAATAGTTGGCCATTTTTTAGTAATATTTGGTGAGTCTTACCGTTTTCTATTACGTGGGTGTAAATAGTCTTGTTCTTCTTTTTGTTGATATTATAAGACCTTATAAAATTTAGATTATAATGAATTACAATAGTTGCTAGTACGAAAATACTTTTGATGTGTTACATGCACGTATATTTGCTATAACATGCATGCATTTCATTGGCGACGTGAGATAAGGGTTACTTAAATTAATTTACTATGAAAGGACAATTTACGATCGGTGTTCTGATCATGGTTGTATTCGCTTTTAAAAAATTATCAATATGATGATGATAGCATTCTTCCAATCATACTAATTAATGTGGATCTGATAAGTCCATTTAGTTAATTTGTTTCATTTTTTTTTCGCTAACACCTTACTCTTATATATATATACATATAATTATTATATGACTCACAAATATATTATAATATTTACCGGTAAGATAATATGACTATTGATGTGATACATGCCTGTACGTTAAGTTTATATGCTATATATAACATGCATTTCTCATTGGTGATGGTAATTAAGTTAATATACTATAAAAAGGCCATTAAGCTCGACATTTTGGTAATTGGTTTTCTCTTTAACTTTTTTATCAATATGATCGCAGTTCATTTTGACATACTAAATAATGTAGGCCTAATAATCCCTTTATTTGATCTTTTTCCGCTAATAACTTATATATATGTAGTTGAAAGACATAGCTTCGAATTTCGACCTAGAAAAATAAGTTGCATAACTTAAAAGGAGTGGAGACTAAGATCAAACACTTAGCACGTTGTTAGTATAAACCTATAATTCCTTGAGTTGCTTAGTAAGTTTTAGAGCCTTTATTTCTTTTAATGTCTTTTAAATCCTATAACTAATTATGTAAAGAATTGAAGCTTATTTCTTTTAATTTTTTTTTCTTTTTTGTTTCTACGTTTCTTATACGTCACAACTTTTAATCTTACAGCACCGTATTGAATTTTACATCTTCCCGCATCATGCAATGGGTAATACTTCAACTTACAGGCAAGTGCTACCAAAAGCTTATTAATTCATTTTGACAAAGTTTTCTTTTTATGATCTTATTGTGAAACTAAATATTTATATTTTACTTCGTAATTTCTTTCTAATTTTATTGAAACTATGTAACAGAAAAGACAATTATGTCATTGCCTACAAGTATAAACTACAGTTATTTAGTATCATTAATCACATAATAATAATAATAATAATAATAATAATAATAATAATAATCATGATGATGATGATGATGATGATAATGATAATGATAATGATAATAATAATACTAACAACAACAACAACAACTTTATATTAGAGGTGCAAGATCAACCAGGTTGTCGAGATCAAGCTCCTTGACGGACCGAGCTCGAGCCTATAAATAGGGGTGTATGGATTTAAGGGTCCACATATTATTTTGTATGTGTGCGTATGTGTGTGTCTCTGTGTGTGTGTATATATATATATATATAGAGAGAGAGAGAGAGAGAGAAAGAGAGAGAGAGAGAGAGAGAGAGAGAGAAACTAGTAATATTACCATTCTTAAAATAATATTCATGATATTAGAATTTTCATATAATAATTCTACAGTATAAAAAAATTAATATATACTTTATATAATAATTCTTTATTCTTGTATAAATAACCAAGATTTATATTAAGTTATAGTATTCATAGGACAATATTGGAATAGTAATAATGGTGATGAAGTGATGAAGGGACAATAATGATAATGTTGAATCATGGTAATAACATATAATAATCAAAGTAATTGAAAAGTAGAATGAAGATGTAATTTAGATATCACCTTTAGATTTTCTTTTGTGAGGGTCTTGGGAAAAAAAGTCAAAAATGTTAGATTACATTTAATATAACTTTAATTCTCTTCGCTTTATCCATGAATAATATTAGTTAATTTTGTGATAAAATTGTGGTTAGAGAATTCCAAATTTTAGTTGTGCACCCTAATTGCACACTAATTGTACTCTATTAGTGAATATAATAATAATAATATAACAAGTTTCACATAAAGATTTCTTCTCTACTACATGTGTAGCTAGTAACTTCATGTTAAATACTCAAACTTTAATATCTTTAATAAACCAAAATTTTACAAATTAAAGAACTAGACCATGTAGAAACTGCATTTGTGCTTTCTAACATACTTGTTTGATGTTGAATTAACAGGGAAGCACAAAAATCCCAACAAAACAGTAAGTGTTCCTTTTTCTTTACTATCATTTTTTTTTCTCTAAACAACACTTACTCTTAAAAAATTTAAAAGGATTATTAAGTAACAACAAGAGTATTTAATATCAAGTGAACTACGACCAAATGTTAATTAATGAAGAACCCCAATTCCAAAATTGTCCCCCACGATTCATTACCATGAGAATACTGTAGTTTTATCATCACCTGATTTGATGTTATAGGCGCTATTCTAGTCGCTTCTGAGCATCCCCTAAGTGCCGATGCTTTACTTAGGGCCTTTCCTCAACCACAAAGCTCAAGTCCAATGCACGGGTCTACAGTCGAAGGTGTAGTACTTCATGATAGGTGAGATTCATCCATTCTAGCTTATAGGTATTATAAACCTATGCAGTTCCATTTTTATTGCTTTATTGATGACAAGACACGATTATGATTCAGCAACATTTTGTAGACACAGTTATTATGAAGAGAAAAAAAAAGTTTATTAATTCTCACTTTTAGTAATACTTTATTATTAGATAATAGGCCTCTCCGACTTTGAATTTTATAGCTAAAGAGTTAATTGATTATTATCTTACATGTTATTAGGTCCAATGTTGGAAATAGAAGATCATCTTCTATAGGTTCTTATCGATGAAACAATTCGCCATCACTAGTGGGACAAGCTACCATGTTAGGATGTAGAAGAAATTTTTCACAAGGAGTTGAACTTCCATCATCCTATGACTCCAACAATGAGGCAAGTCCATCAATGGAGCTTACACTTTCTGATGGTGCAAGCGAGGGCGACATAGCTCGTGTCTCTCAAGATGATTCACATGAAATCCAAGATGAGCACACGGGTGCAAAAAGAGAAAATTGAGAAGCTGCGGTTGATGTATTAGTCAGTTGTATGATAACTATAACTCTAATGTAGATGAACGTTTTATTTGTCAAAAACAATTACATTTGAGTATGATTTCTTAGCTAGCTAATGTGTATTTTTATTTGGACTTATTTCCTACATAAAATAGTTCACTTTATATCAATCACACAAGCAATTAGTGATTATCTTTTTGAAACTTGTATTTGATGGTTTGATTTTATTTGGACTTCTTTCCTACATAAAATAGTTCACTTTATACCCTATTACAGTGGTTATACAAAAAATCGCCGTAAAAAAAAATTAAATTTATTTTCCCCCGGCCTATTACAGCGGTTATATAAATAAACCGCTGTAATAGGTAATTTTTTTTTTAATTTCATTTTCTCGTTTATAATTTTACCATGTCGGAATGACACGAAATTCACACGGTCGTAGCGAAACGACATTCTGAACAAAACGCATGTCTTTTGTCATGCGATTTTGTGATTTTAGCCATCTGAGATCGTTTAAGGCCTCAAATTTGCATTTCATTACGAAAATAGGGTATTTTTATAATAAAACGCAAATTTGAGGTCTTAAACGATCTCAGATGGCTAAAATCACAAGAACGCAATGTATAGCATGCGTCTTGTTCAGCACGCCGTTTTACTATGACCGTGCGAATTTTGTGTCATTCCGACACCGCAAAATTTCAACCGAGAAATACTTTCGTAAATACACAAATATACATACACTCACACACATACACAAATATACATACAACCCTCAACATATACACAAATATACATACACCCATCCACACATACACAAATATACATACACCCATACATACACTCATCAACATATACACAAATACATACATACACCCATCCACATATACACAAATATACATACAACCACATATACACAAATATACATACAACCACATATACACAAATATACATACACCCATCAACATATACTCAAATATACACACACCCATCCACACATACACAAATATACATATACACCCACCTATACACAAAATAAATACATCCACACATACACAAATATACATACACTCACACATATACAAATATACATATATATATAGAGAGAGAGAGAGAGAGAGAAAGAGAAGAAGCTTACGGTCGTGGTGGCGGCGGCGCCGTCGGTATGTGGTGGTGGTGGCGGCAGCGGCGGTGGTGCTGAGCTTTTGGGGGGGGATCGAGAGAGAGAGAGACCGAGAGTAGAGAGAGAGAGAGAGAGGCTGAAATGAGTTTTAAATTTTGAGAGTGAGAGAGAGAAGCGGGAAGATAAAAGAGTTTCAATTTTTTTTTCGTTTTGGCCTATTGCAGCGGTTCAGTAGAGAACCGCTGTAATAGCCTGGCGCCTATTACAGCAGTTTGTGAAAGAACCACTGTAATAGGTAAAACAGCCGCGTTTTACCTATTACAACGGTTCTTTCACGAACCGCCCCCTCCGTTCAGCGGTTTTTCGAAAAACTGCTGTAATTGGGGCGCTGTAATAGGCTCTTTTTGTAGTAGTGTAAGTAGTGACGGAAAGCAAAGTAAAACCTAGTTATGAGAAAAATGAAAATGAAAATTTATTCAATGAATCAAAAAGGAGAAGCAAAATTGTAACACTTACAAAATGGAACACTTACAAAATTTCTAGTGCTAATGATCATTAAACAAAAGGATAAATGAAAAGGAATGAACTAAGTTGTAACTAGTGCAATATTCGTGCATATAAGGCACAAGAATGATTATGTCCTAATGCAATGCCCGTACAAAATTGTTGAAATGAAATTATCATATGAAGTATAGGGATTAAATTACAGTTTTCATTTCATAAAATATGTCTATGTGCCTTTAGTTCCGAACTTTACTAGCTCAACATATTTAATCTATTTATCACTTATTTGACGGAATTGGTCATATGAGTTGCACATGGTCATGATTCAACTTTAATAAATTGTATAAACCCATAATAATGCAAAACTTTCATAAAGGCCCCTAATGTTGATTTGTGGGCAAATGACATGACCTCCTACTTTCCATTAGCTTGTGGAATGACTACTTTGCCCTAGTATTCAAAATTGCCAGCAAAATTACTAGATGAAGATCACTGATCCAAATTTAATCTTTCAAATATTATATATATAAATATTTATTTTTCTAAGCCAAATTTATAATAACCATACGATTTTTCTCAACAAAGGTAAATGGTCCATATTAATTCTTTTATTATCATATTTCAAATCTCAAACTTATTGTAACCGTATGATATTTACTTAAGAGAAATTGGTACATCGTATTTTGCAACCTACCCCCAACACTCACCAATTTCCTCCCCCATTTCCTTCCAGCATCGACAACCTTTTCTCCGACCAAGCCTTGCCACCTCTTCCGTAGCTTGTCATACAACCCTCCACAGCCGAGACTTAAAGAGAAGAAGAAATAAGCAACACACATTACGACATGGTGGGGCTCAGTAAGTAATTGGGTTTGGAAGACAACGAGAGAGAGTGAGGGGACTGGGTGAGGAGTGAGAGTCATGGGGTTAGCGGTGCAGTAAAAGGGTCTAGGGGATGAGTCGGTTGGGCCGGTCAGATAAGGAAAAAAAGAATGAGGAAAATAAAAAATCCGAGAAAGATGAAACTAAAATACATTATCGTGGAAAAACAATGTGTATATTTGAAAATTGAGTCACACTTGCTCGAGTCATTCGAATGTTGACTAGGAAGCAAAGTGCTTAAACAATTTAGGGGCGAAGTATATTTTCTTGCTTAGTGGGGGGTTTGCTTCGAAATGTTATATTTTCATAGGGTAAAGTGCAGCTTAGTTTAAAATGTGTCGAGAAAATCTATGGAGGCTTTTTGGGATTATTTGCAAACTCTAAAAAAGCACTTTTGAACGTTTAGCTAAACATAAGCAATTTTGTAGTGTTTGTGTTAGGCTATGGCTAAGATTAATTCCTTATGTGGAGGAAGGAATTGAAAAAAACTCCAGAGAAATATGAAGAAGAAGGAGATATTAGACTAAAAGAGAAAATTGCTGCATAATTCTTTCATCGTACTGAAAATTCCCTAAATACAAACAAAAATGACGGCTACTGTTTCGGATCACACACGTGTCCTTTCATGGAATAAAAACCTTAAATACTAGCAAAACCCTAACTTCACTGCTGCACATAGTCTTTCGTCCAAATGGGTTTGTTTTTGTTACGATTGGGCTTAAGTCCCTTTCCTATTTCAATTTCTCTTGTAGTCCCAATTGGCGGCCCATCTACCAGCTGAGGCCCATTCATAACATTGCCCACCCCATGAAGTTCAACCTTGCCCTCAAGGTCAAAATCGGGAAATACTCTTCGTAGGGTTACAAGTGATTCCCACGTGCTTTCTTTTTCAGACAAACCCTCCCATTGAATCAGTAGTTGTACTTCTTCTCCCACTTTTGTCTTAACTCTTCGAATACCCAATACAGATTTAGGGCTAAGAAGGGGGTGAGTAGAATCAATCGTTGGAGGAAAATGAGTGATGGTGAGTGGTGGGTGGCCTTTACAAGCGCGTAACAGGGAGACATGAAAGACGTTGTGGATCTTGGCGTCAGTCGAAAGGGCGAGTTCATAAGCCACGACGCCGATGCGGCGGGTTATGCGATAAGGCCCAAAGAAGCGGTGACTCAATTTGTGAGATAGACGTTTGGCGAGTGAAATTTGGCGATATGGCTGAAGGCGCAGGTATACCCAATCTCCAATGGCAAAATTTTTGTCTGATCGCTGTTTGTTGGCCTGATCTTTCATCCTTTGTCGGGCTCGGTTTAGATTTTGTTTAAGGGTGGCTAATATTTCTTGGCGTTGCAGGGATTCATCCAGGGAGGCTACAGTAGTGGATCCGGCGATATATGTCGGAATAGAAGGAGGGGTTCGACCGTAGAGTGCTTGAAAGGGGGGCATGCCGATGGCGGAGTGCCATGAGGTATTGTACCAGTACTCTGCTAGATGAAGGAAACAAACCCACTGTTTCGGTTGTTCACCCACAAAATAACGGAGGTATGTCTCCACACAGGGATTCAAAACTTCGGTTTGGCCATCCGTCTGGGGATGGTAGACACTGCTCATGGCTAAGGTAGTCCCCTGTTGTTTAAATAAATGTCTCCAAAAAGTACTCACAAAGATTCGATCTCGATCGCTAACAATGGATTCGGAATACCATGTAGGCGAACAATTTTGACAGCAAAGATGGAAGCTAGATCAGCAGCCGTGAAGTTTGTAGGCAAGGCGATGAATTGGCCAAATTTGGTCAAACGATCCACAATAACCCAAATAACGGTCATGCCAAATGAAATCGGTAAGTGAGCAATAAAATCCATACTGATATCTTCCCAGACGAGTTGTGGTATGGGTAGTGGTTGGAGTGTGCCATATGGTTTGTGAGTAGAGCTTTTTACCTGCTGACAAATATGGCACTGTTGGACATGGAGTTTGGCATCTTTTTTCATTGCAGGCCAATTAAATGAAGCGGGCAGTCGCACGAATGTGGCTTGGATCCCAGAATGTCTGGCGATGGGGGAATCATGGAACTCGGTAAGTAATGGGGCCTGTAAACCTGATTCCATTGGCACAAAAACACGCTGTTTGTAATAAACAACACCATGAATTAAAGAGAATACCAGTTGCATTGAGTTATCGGAGTGTAATTTAGTGATAAATTGTTGGTGTGCAGGGTGGGAGGGGTAGAAATGACGGAGTTTGTCAAGCAATGCAAAAATTGGACTGGATACCGTCATCAAGGTCGCCGGAGACTCTGCAGGAATACGAGATAGGGCGTCGGCTACGCAGTTCTGTTTCCCAGGTTGGTATAAAATTACATAGTCATAGCCCAAGAGTTTAGTCAGGCATTTCTGTTGCTCGGGTGTCTGAATGTGTTGGGTTAATAAGCTACGAAGACTCTGTTGGTCTGTGAATATACGAAATTGTTTCCCGAGCAAATATTGACGCCATTTTTTTACAGATTCAGTTATGGCCTACATCTCGCGGATGTAAGTGGAGGACGAACAGAGTCGAGGACAGAGCTTCTTGTTGAAGTAGGCTATAGGGTGGGCTTCTTGAGAGAGTACTGCTCCAATGGCGAGACCCGAGGAGTCGGTATGAATGTCGAAAGGAAGGGTGAAATCAGGCATGCGAAGAACGGGTAGGGTTGTCATAGCGTTTTTGAGTCTGTTGGAAGCATCTGTAGCATGTAAATCCCATGTAAAAGAATCTTTCTTCAATAGATTGGAAAGTGGACGGGGCGTTAGTAAGCCCAAATGGCATGACTAAAAACTCAAAATGACCATCGATTGTGCGAAAAGCTGTTTTGTGTGTATCTTCGGATGCTAAACGAATTTGGTGATACCCGGATCGTAAATCAAGTTTGCTAAAAACAGTAGCACCATGCAACTCATCAAATGACTCGTCAATAGTAGGTATAGGAAAATGATCTTTTATAGTTATTGTATTTAAAGCTCGATAATCCGCGCAAAAACGCCACGAGCCATCCTTCTTTTTAACCAATAAAACATGAGACGAAAAAGGGCTAGTGCTGGGTTTAATAATCCCATCCCTCAACATTTCGGTAATTAAGTCAGCCATAGCCTGTTTTTGGCGATGTGGGTAGCGATAGGGTTTAATGTTAACTGGGCTGGAATTAGGGAGAAGATGTATGTGGTGGTCATGGGCCCGAGTAGGGGGTAACCCATGGGGAGGTGCGAAAAGGGCCGAGTATTGTTGGAGTAGTGGTTGGAGGTCAAAATGGAAAGAATCTAAAGAATCTAGCAGGGCAGGTTCGGTTGGATAATCAGGGGTTAAAGGAATAATAGAGTGAAAAGAAGCAATGGAATTTGTGTGAATATCTCGACAAAGAGAATGATAAGTGGTGGGTTGGGTTCGAACCGATGTACACCCGGTGAGCGTAATCCACTCCCCGTTATGTGAGAAGGACATCGAAGGCACCGAAAAGTCGAATAAAACAGGACCTAATTTTTGTAACCATTGCACACCAAGGACTAAATCAGCACCTTGAATGGGAATGACATAAAAAGGAAGGGAAAATTGATGAGATTGAATATTCACTGGCACGTTTTGACAATGTCCCATTCCTTTAAGGGACTCCCCATTTCCAACCATGACTGTAAAATCGGGTAGAGCTTCCACCGTAAGTTTAAGAAAGGTGGCCACACGGGGTTGGATAATGTTATGTGAGCTCCCGGAGTCCACTAGTATCATAACAGAGTGACCAAGAATGTGGCCCAATAGGCGGAGTGTGCGAGGAGATGGGTCTCCAGTCAAAGCATTTTCAGAGATATGGAACAAAACGGAGGGATCCGGTTCACTGAAATCCGAAGGGGGGGGATAGGAATCGAGATGTGGGGGGTGGGGTAGGTGCAGTCGTAAGGAAAACTGGTTCAGATTCAGAAATGTCAGTTTCGGGTGGATGAGTAAAGTCGTCGGAGCCAAGTAAAAGGAGGAAGGGCTTTGATTTACAGCGATGTCCGGGCTAGAACTTCTCGTCATAGTTAAAACAAAAGCCCTTGGTCCGTCTTTCTTGCATTTCTATTGGGGTAAGGCGTTTTATGGGATACAGTGGTTTTGGAGAAGGTAAAGGGAGTAAAGGGGGCAGTGGTGACAAGGAGTTTAGGTGCGAAGATGGGGGAGCAGAAAAGGTGCGAGCAGATTGAAGCTTAGATTCCAATAACTTAGCGAGACCAATCGCCTAGGAAATCGAATGGGGTTGTAATACCGTAAGTTCCCATTGGATATCTCCGCGGAGACCGGAGATGAAACAGTTTAAGATAGCTTTTGGAGATAGACCCAAGACCCGATTGCACAGTCGTTCAAACTGAGCTTGATAATCCGTGATGGAGCTCGTTTGACGAAGCTTGAAGAGAGCAGTCTGATGGTTGGTATAAGACGAAAGGCCAAAGCGGATTTCCAAGGCTCTAGTAAATGAGTCCCACGTGGATAGCTGAAAGTTAGCATGCATCCATTTGAACCAGCTTAAGGCATCACCCACCATGTAGAAGGCAACCAGATCTAGTCGTTGTTTCGGTGGGATTTGATAAAAGCGAAAATAATGCTCGGCTTGAAAGATCCAGTCAAGAGGGGCGCTGCCATCGAAGGGTTGAAGCTGTATTTTCCGGGGCTTAGGGAGATTCAAAGGGGCCGAGTACCGAAGAGGTGAGGAGGTGGATGTGTGAACTGAAGAGTGTGAGGGGACGGTGGAGGGGGAGGCCGGGGCGGGGGCGGAAGGTGACTCGAGGAAGACGGATCTGTCATGGGCGGTGGTATGGAAGTGAGTTTGGACTGTAGATCGGAGACGACATTGGAGAGATTTTCATGGCGAAGGTCGACGGAAGCTTGGAGGTCGGCAATTTGGGCAGTGAGGGCGGTAATAGCATCTTGAAGGGCTTGGTTGGAAGGCATGGTAGGAAAAATGAAAGCACCAAATGTTAGGCTATGGCTAAGATTAATTCCTTATGTGGAGGAAGGAATTGAAAAAAACTCCAGAGAAATATGAGGAAGAAGGAGATATTAGACTAAAAGATAAAATTGCTGCATAATTCTTTTATCGTACTGAAAATTTCCTAAATACAAACAAAAATGACGGCTACTGTTTCGGATCACACACGTGTCCTTTCATGGAATAAAACCTTAAATACTAGCAAAACCCTAACTTCACTGCTGCACATAGTCTTTCATCCAAATGGGTTTGTTTTTGTTACGATTGGGCCTAAGTCCCTTTCCTATTTCAATTTCTCTTGTAGTCCCAATTAGCGGCCCATCTACCAGCTGAGGCCCATTCATAACAGTTTGCAAATCCTGTTTTTACTTTTTATTCTCTAAAATAAGTTCCCAAGAAGTCAAAAGCTCCAAGCTGGCTGGGTGATGCTTTTATGTGCTTTTGGTATTTCTATAATTAAAATAAAAACCTTTTGAGACATATTTATCCTTGAAAACATTTATATATCCCAAATTAACCCTACATCACAATTAAAAAGAATTAGTCTTTCTTAAATGTCAACTCTTGCTCCTGCTCAAGAAAAACGTCAAAACTCTTCTCCTCTTGTCGTATTATCTGAGTTCTATCCTAAACCCTAGTTCATGCACTTGTGTAATTAGGCCTGGCAATGGGTAGAAAATACCCAGACCCATGCCCAAAGCCCAGACCCAAAACTTATGTTTGGGTCTGGACTCAGACCCAAACCCAAAACTTATGTTTGGGTTTAGACACAGACCCAAACCCAATTGTTAAGTCAAACCCAGACCCATACCCAAAACTAACTAAAGCCCAAGCCCAAGTGCCCAACCTATTTAAATAACCTAATACATCCTCCAACAACAAAACCCTAACACCTACCACCAACCTTTTAGCAGTCGCCGCCACTCCGCTGCCGTCATCTCCTCGTCGCCGCCGTCATCTCCTCTCCACCACCGCTTGTCATCTCCTCTCCACCACCGCTTGTCATCTCCTCTCCGCCACCACCACGCCTTTCTTCTCCTTTCTCCGCCGCCGACTCTCACTCTCCCTGAATCTCCTCCGCCGCGCCGGATGTTCTTCATATCATCTCCACTGCTGCCATGCCTTTCTCCTCCATTATCTGCCACCGTCACACCTCTTCCTCATATTCTCCTCACTGCCGACGTCAACACCACCGCCGCCTCGCCTTCCTCCTCCCTTCTCCGCTGCCGACTTTTACTCTCCCTGAATCTCCTCCTCTGTGCCGGACAACTCTTCCTTTTCTTCTCCTCTCCGCCTCCGCCGCCGGCTATGAGTCTCCTTGAATATATATATATATATATATATATATATATATATATATATATTATCTAATATGTATATATAGATAGATAGATAATATATATATTTTTTACAGTTTATAATATATATATATATATGAAAAGACTTCACAAAAAAAAAAAGACACCAAAAAATAAAAGATTTTACAAGTTACAGAAGATATGTGTGTCTATATATATTATACAATATCTTTATATTTTTCAGTTTTTTTTGCAAAACTAAATTCTAGAAAAAGAAAATTAAATTGCTAATATTTAATAATACAAATACATAATAACACAAAAAAAAAGCAAAAAAAATCAAATTGGGTCTATATTTATACCCAGACCCAATGTTTTGGGTTTAGGCAAAGACCCAAAGTTTTGAGTCTGGGTTTGAGTATTGTCTACCCATTGCCAGGCCTACTTGTGTTGATGCTATATTAAAGCTTATTAATTGTTTTATGTGAAGCGTGCTATTGTACCAAGGTTTCAATCTTGAGGTCTTTGAGGTTTAAATTCCAGCACATAATCTTATATCTATATCATACTTCTAATCCTTTTCCAATTATTAAAATTTGTATTTGTAATTTTTGTTTTGGTGATATTTATAATATGATGCGATTTTCATATTCTAAATAGTAATAAAAAGTTAATTTAGATGGAGTATTATCCTTGTTTGCAATTACTTCCACTCTTGAAAAAATCACCCATTTGGCTAATATTTAATCTATAATTATGAAAAAATATATAAACAACTATATATTTTCATAAATCATTAGGATTTGTGTTATATCATATACAATTATTAAGCTATCATATACGTATCAAAACAAACATAGTTACTAAAATTAATTTTTATTGCAAATTATTTTTTTGTTTATAATACTTATTCAAATGCTTATTGCAAGACAAAGTGGTCTAGAAATTTTAAGGAAAACAAAATAAATAAATAAAAAAGAAAAAGTGAAGGCACGCATGTGACGAACACGTTTAGACTACATTGATTATCCTTTAGAAATTCATTTTATTTGATAATTATATGTTTGTTAGGGTAAATTGTTTAAAAGAATCGTAGAAAGATAAATGTGAAGAAAACATGATTTTTGTAGAGGTAATATTGTACTTTTTGAAAGAAAAAAAAAGCTAATTTATAATCACTTCTGTTTGCGAATTGTAAATAGTCCTTTACACCATATTTCCACTTTCTGCTAGTATTTGTAAATAATACTCACTTCTGATTCTTACCTGGTTTTGCTTATTTTCCATTTATAATCACTTCTCCATAAGTAGATGTGTTTGCAAACACTCTCTTATTGTCACTTTTGGGTTGAAACCACGACATGTACTCCAGAGACAGGCAAATGCATCTTCGGTTTTAATAAACCAGTTTCTTTGCCATTTCAAGTGAAAACAAGAAAGAAATTGTAAATGATGTCGTTCAGATCATCTCCAACTTCAAGTCGGGAATATACCAAAATTCAAAGCCCTCCCAATTTACAACCCACTCCCTTAAGGCTGAACCTGATGGGTTTGTGGAGACTGATTGATAAAAATGATCAAGTGAAAGTCAAAAAAGCCAAAAGAGGGCCCCGGGATAGTCAAGGGCAGCTTGACCACAGTCAATGTGGGTTTAACCGAGTCAACAATGGTTCAACCAAGGGTCAACTCATATTTGACTATGGGATTGGCAGCTTTCAGGCTTAGAATTGTGTTTCCTATGTGGTTTTGGCTTTGTTTTGGTAATTGACATGTATTATGATTATTTTTCCTAATTGCCTAAGAATATGATTGTGTTTCCTATTCAGATTAGGTTTTAATTTCCTTGAGTATCAAGTCTCTTTGTCTATAAATATGAGCTTGTACATTATAATTGATGATTGATTCCAAGAAATAAAGATGTAAATCTAGTATTGACCCGTGGATGTAGGAACTACGCTAAAATTCCTTATGTCATTTTAGAGCCATAGGTTTCTCGATTTAGGAAATGTCTTAGATCTAGATCTATAGGGAGCGCTTTGTATTAGCTCGAGTTTTTTCTCGGGAGCGATGATAGGAGATGAAAGAAAGTTCATGAATGATAAGTTCGTTGGTAGGTAACACGAACAAAGGTTAGAGTGAAGCCAGAAAAGATGACATAGGAGAATTGGGATTAGTTAGATCATCAAACCAAGAGGAGTAATCTCGTTTAACGTTAATGAGAGAATTATACCGGATGCAAAGCCAGTTGGACAGATTCATAGAGCCGGGGTTTGTTGGAGGATGGATAAGACATAACTTGTGTAGTGGGAGCATCAAGAAGATAAGTGAGATATCTGGGACTACCATTGGAAAAAAAAAAACCAAAATTGTTAGCGGATTGATTAGACATAGCCCATGAAGTTGGGGAGAAAGAAAATATGTGGGAGATCCGAGATTCCCATTAAAACATTTGTGGTGTAAAGATTTCAAAACGACGGGCTGACCAAGGTGGATGTTCTCCAGTGAGGATAAGGGTGCTACATTAGACGATTGAAGCCCATGGAGGAGCACGAGAGAGTATTTTCGAGATTTGTGATCAGTCTCCAAGTGGGAGATTGATGGGCTTGTGGAGGCTGATTGATTCAAAGGATTGAGAGAAGTCAAAGAAGCCAAAGGAGAAGCCAAAAAAGGGTCTCGGGATGGTCAAATGCAGTTTGACCACGTTCAAAGGGGGTTTGAACGTGGTCAACATTGGTTTGATAGAGACAACCGAGGTTTGACCATGGATCAATGCACGTTTAACAATGGAATTGGCAGCTTGCGGGCATAGGATTGTGTTTTCTATGTGGTTTTGGCTTGCTTTTGGTCATTGACTTGTATAAGTATTGTTTTTCCTAATTTTCTAAGAATAGGATTGTGTTTCTTATTCAGATTAGGTTTTAGTCTCCTTGAGTATTAAGTCTCTTCCTCCATAAATATGAACTTGTGCATTGTAATTGATAATTGACTCCGAGAAATAAAGATGTAAATTTAGTGTTGACCCATAGATGTAGGCAGCTTGTTCATTGTTTAATTTCTTCACCTTCCATTGATGTCATTTCTAACAGAAGCTCATCCAAATTGAAGCATGGATAAAATTATAGCTCGAATGGTTACACATCTCGAAGCCCACTTATCGATTTCAAGTCATTTCTCAGATATTTAGAAACCCTTTTTGACTACTATGATAGATATTCGTTCTCCAATTCGAGCAGGAGAGCAATACTCCAGAAATAAAATAGAAGAGATACTAACTAAAAATTTATCCACTTCCTGTACAACACAACTGGTGCTCCTATAATTTAGGTGTCATAATCTGACTAAATACACTATCAACTATCCACTAACATAATTAGAACATCCCTACTAATTAAAACAGGGTTATTTGCGTCCACCTCCTTTGAGGTATTGCGCTTTGGCAAAGACCTCCTCTCATATATTAGAATTTGGCATCCACCACCCATGTGTGTAAAAAAAATTATGAACTAGTTTATATATATTATTTTAGATATTTTCTATCTTTTATTTCATTCCTTTATGTTTCTTATTAAATAGAAAAAAGAAAGGAATATAAGTTAAGCTTATGAAAATTCTTAATCACAAATAATTTTAATGAATATTTATCTTTAATTAGAAATAGTTATAACAAATTATATGTTAAAAAAAATGATTAAAACCCCAAAATAGAAAAAATCTTATCAGTACTTTTATCCATCTCAAATACCTATTTTACAATTATTTCATTCAAAATAACATAATAAATAAAAATCTAAAAACTAACAAAGTATTTTGTTTTAATCTCTTTGCTTAAGGACCCGTACATAATTTTGAAGTAGAAACTAAAGAGGTCATACATATTATTGAATAATCTAAAAATCTCATTGTTTATTTTCACTATCATATTAGATATATTTCAAATGTTAATATTTATTTACAAGTGAATGTTTAAATTTTCTTTATGTTTATTTTACTTCTTATTAGTCTTATTTTTACTTAGAACAAAAAAGAAGAAAAATATGAATTAAAAATGAAAAAGACAAGAATATGTAATGGGACATTGAAGTTAAAACGAAATTACTACATGAGTTTCCAGATTTTTGTCTATTACAATTAGCAATTATGTAACTCTATAAAGATTATATAAAAAATTTATTTTTATAAAAGAAATAAAGTACTACTAATTTATTAAAAAAGTTGTTTGAAATATTAAAACATATAATTTAAGATCCACACAAAGGGAATTGAAAAAAAATATTTAAATTTATTTAAATTAACTTTGATATATTGTTTGGTCCACATATTTTGAAATACTATTCGTTAGAATTTATGAAAAACTCTCACGGAGGGAAATATTTATTTCTTTCTTTTTTCTATTTAATAAAAAAAATAGAGGAATGAAATGAAAAATAGAAAATAGAAAAAAATATATAAATTAAGGGTAGAAAAGGTAGTTTATATATAAAAAGATTTCCATACAGCGGTGATGTATGCCAAATTGTAATACATGAGGGAAGATCTTTACCAAAACGCAATACTTTAGGGGAGGTGGATGCAAATAACCCAAATTAAAACAACAGTTAAATATTTAAAACAACTAAATAATGAAAATAAATAGTTTAGAGCCCAATAAAGAATTTGGGTCACAAGCTTGGGCCTTGCATTTGGATCTTCTGCAATATGACTTGGGACTTGCTTGTCTACTATCCCTTGGGCCTTATGCATATCAATACTCTCCCCATTAAGATGGGCCTTGTTCTCAAGGCCCGAGTAAGTGCTCTTCGATCACATGGGTCAACGTGCGAGTCAAACAATGGGGGACAAGACTTTTGAAAGGATAATTACACTCATACCCCTCAATGATGGGGTAATTACACAAACCTCTCTCACTAATTGATAATTATAAATACACTCCCTCATGTTAAAAATGTCTTACAATTGCACCCCCTGTGTGTAACAATTCTTACAATTGCACCCCTGTAAATCTTACAAATAGACCTCTGAAGGGAGATTTGTGTAATTACCCCTGAAGTGAGTGTAATTATCCCCTCTTGAAATGTTCATTAGTCCTCCGAGGTGGCTTCATGTGGACTGAACTGAAATTGTGTCATTTCATTGAACATTGACATTTTAATTTTTGCCTTTTTCAAAAATTTCCCTAGTTCTCATAATCGCTACTGGCTGAAATTTATTTTCCATTCGGTGCTTGTTTGCATGTTGTTGCATGTGATTTCAGGTGCTTCCTGGTTGGGTGTTGGCTAAGGGTGCCTGAGATTGATTTAGAAAAGCCTTGAATTATTACACCAATGATGCAATCGTTTCTTCCAACGAAGGCTTCGCCAGCAAAACTTGTTTTTGACTTCGCCGACTATGGCTTTAAACGAGAGCACCAAATGTTATGATATAAATGGAATTATCTTCATTTCGAGTAGAAAATGACACACCAGAAATTTGGGAAAAAAAGTTTTTTTTTTTTTTCACTTTGTGTAGAAGAATAGACTCCAATAAATTTAGAAAGAAAGAGATAAATTTTCTGAAATACTTTTTTTTATTTTGTTCTTTTCTTCTTCAATTCACTTTCTTTAAATTAGAGAGTGCATCCTAAAAATTAGGAATAACTAATAGATAAGGCTAGATTTGAAAATACCCACTATAAAGGCCTAATAAGTAAACGAACTGCATATCTAAGAGGGTGTTTGGCTAAGCTTATCCAAAATATTTTATAAGCTCCTACATCTTATAAGATATTTTAGGAGCTTATAAAATGTAACATCTTATAAGATGTTTAAAAAAAGGTGGGATTGACTTACTTTTTTAAAAACAGCTTATAAGACCCAAACATCTTATTTTTTGGCCTTATAAGATGGTTTTTTTAGCAAACAAATTTATAAAATTTATAAGCTTTAAAACATCTTATAAGATATTTTATAGAATTTATAAGCTTAGACAAACACCCTCTAAAACTACCCAATAACTGACCCTAACTTTGACTAATAACAAAACACAACTACTGACATGGAATTGAAAGACACAGAAATTGAAATGCATAAATTTAAAGTGCATAATCCGCAGCCCATTTTGGGTGATTGGATCATTTTCCGGGGCCTCACAGTTGGACCGGGCATATCAACGCTCACCTCCTTGTGTCGGCCTTGTCCTCAAGGCTCGATTAAAAGTAGCACAAAGTGAATCTCCCGGATTAAAGGATTTGGCATCATTTGGAACAAAATGATTGATGATTTTTTTAAAACTGAAGAGGTCATCCCAAGTAGCCTTTTCTTGCCGGTGTCACTCCCATAGAACCAAAAATTACACTTCTGTAGCATCGATGTGTGACAAGTATATACACGGACGGTTAGGATGTAAAGAGATAAAATTATGTAATGTGGATAAAAATATGAAATTTCTCTTCACGTTCTAACCGCCTGTGTATACACTTGTCACACATCTGTACATGTAACAGAAAGTGTAACACGGATATGTATCATAAGATCCGGATTGCCAAAAATTGGAGTATCACTTTTCCATTTCGCATAATCGCCCGAGTATTTAGAATGGTGACATGCTCAATACACGATAGATTTTCCCCATAGACCTTTTCGCCTTGTTCGAATTACTTTTCTTGCATATGCTTCTTTGCCTATTGTTGCACTCCGCTCCTAATTGTGTGTTGAAGTTTTGGTTAATTAACTGAAAGTGGTTAATGAATGGTGTTGTTTGAGTGAGTAACTGGTGGAGTGAAATTCGAAGGACATGGGGACATTTTTGGAGGATGAGTTATTTTGTTGGAATTGTGTTATTGGAGGTTGTTGAGTTAAGAAAGAAATTGATAGTCGTTGGGTTTGCAGGATTTTCATAGTTGTAGCCAAATCTTGCTTCATCAGCAACATTTGTATATGATTGTACTCGTACGGGTCCGAAAAGCTCGAAAATTTTCCATGAGAGAAGCTACCGTCTCCTCCAACGTAGGTTTGTCGGTAGGGATTTGTTCTTGAGATCGTCTTGTCATGACTATGGACGAGAGCACCAAATGATATGACTGATCTTAGGTCTTCAATTCGAGTAGGAGAACAATACTCCAGAAATAATAAGAAGAGATACTAACTAAAATATAGGAATAATTCTTCAGATATGCTGATTCAACGTCCTAAATAACAGTACTACTTCTCCTACAATTTATGTGCCATAATCTGACTATCAACTACCCACTAACAGCATATGGCGGCAGTGTTCAAGCATATATGGAATATAGCAGCAAAATCAGATTCAATGTGGATCAAGTGGGTAAATGCATATTATATAAAGAACAGTACTATCTGAGCCACTGAGGCAAGAATAAGCAGTTCTTGGTTTTGGAGGAAATTGATCAGCATAAGGGATTTATTCTTGGAAGATGTTGATGTAGTTAGCAACAAGTGGAAAACAGGAAGATTCTCTATTCAACACGCTTATGGTCATGTGATGGAGCACCAAGAGGAAGTGGAATGGAAGAAGATGGTATGGGGTAAAGGGCCTATAGCAAGGCATAGATTTGTTGTATGGCTTGCAGCGCATAATAGAATGAAAAGAAGAGATAGGATCAGTGTTTGGCAGGAATTGGATGAAACAAAATGCTTGCTTTGTGGCAGGGGAGAAGAGAGACGTAATCACCTTTTTTTTTAATGTGATTACACACGGGAAGTGGTGAGAAAATGTTGGGAAAATGTGGGGATAAACTACAATCACTTAACCTGGATAAGGGCTATTACATGGATAATAAGGGTAAGCAAAGGAAACACCAAATCAATTATACTCAAAAAGAGAGGCCTGTTTGCTGCAATTGTTTATTCTTTGTGGATAGAAAGAAATAGGAGGCTTTTTCGTGGTAGTCACGGAGATACAAAGAGTATAGTTGAACACATTATGAGTATAATTGATTGTAAATTTGGAGATAGGTGAAAGAGAGTAATATCAGGTATGCCTGATTTTGAAATGTAAAGTTTGAATTGTTGAATGGAAAAAAGCTTACTTGTTCCAAAAAAAAAAAAAAAAACACTACCCACTAACATAATTGGAGCGCACCCTTATGGTCCAATGGTTAAAAAGCTAAAATTTATTTTTGGAGATCCAAACGCTATTTTGATGACTGTTTGCCCCTATTTTCTATAATCTATTTTGGACATTTTTATGTTACAAAATCACGTTTAGGAAAAGTTAGAAATCCTAACTTTTGTCATAATTAATTCTTTTTTCTTTTTTTGTATGCGAGAGAAGGGGGTAACCCTAAAGGATTTAGTCCGAAAAACCCGGACCAATAGTCATATTTCTAGGCCATCTATAGCCAAAAGCATCTTGATCAGATTGAGATTGCATGTTGCCCACCAGGCAATCAACTGACTCCCACGTTGTATGTAGCCCCTCTTTGGTTAGCAAGTCGGCTACTTGATTAGTTTCTCTTGGTATATGCGTCAGTTTCACTTTCCATTTCCACTTCAACATCTCGCGAATGTCCTTGATAATACCAAAATATCGATAAGAAAAGGAGGCTTCTTCTATGCTCCTCCACGCCTCTAGACCGTCGGTTTCTAGAACAACCTTTTTCTTCCCCATATTCCATGCAAATGGAGTCCTTTGTGTATAGCAGTCAGTTCTGCCTCCAAAGGGGTGCATTTTCCCCCATTGCTCCGAAAGCCCATAATTAATTGTTCAAAAATCAATTATCTCATAATCAATGATGCAAAAGTTGGGCCAAGTCAGCCTATTTAAAACAACTAATACAGAATTAAAATAAATAATTTGGAGCCCAATAAGGCATTTGGGTCGCAAGCTTCAGCATTGCATTCGGATAATCTGCAATCTGACTTGGGCCTTGCTTGTCTACTTCTTATCTTTACGCATATCAACTACACTCTCAGCACCAACGATCCAATTGATCTTGAAAATTTCCATAATGGGCGAGGGATGTGTGGGTTAAACTGAATTTGGTAAATTATCGAATTATCGCTCTTAGTTGGACATGTAACAAATATGCAATGCATCTGCAGTGCAAGAATAGTGAATTGAGAGCAAAGTATGAAAAAATTACTAAAATAATATCGAAACGATTAAAAGAACTAGTTGTTTGGTTCCTGATGAGTGCTATTGACAACACTATTTTAAGTTAATATTGTTTTATGCCCAATTATACAATGATAAATGTAACATACTATGTCAATTAAAAATTTAATCATTACGTTTATATTTTGTGTTTTATCAAATTTATCGAAAATGGCAAAATGATCATGAACTTGCTATTTTCATTCATGATTGTTGGCTAGTTTACATTCTTAAACTAAAAATGAATTGACGATGAGGGTGTTTCCAAGTTGCTAGTTAGGTCAAATAACCTAGTATGTCCTGAGTTTAAGATCGCTTGTTTCCATTTTTAAACAAAAAATAAATTTACAACGTTTTTTTCCAGATTTCTAGTTAGGGCGAACAATATGCAAATTATATGAAATTTAGTGTACGTATATATTCCAAGTTTGAGACGAGCTAGTTTCCATTCTTAAAATAAAACTAAATTAACGACCATGGTTTATGCAGGTTTCTAGTTAAGGCGAACAATATGCAAATGAAACCTAGTATCTTTCGAGTTTACTAAGTCTTATGGGGCCGACAATATCCAAATCTTAATTTGGAACATACTGACATAAAACGTTCATTCTATAGCAAAGATCATGTAACTAATACAAAGTACAATTTAAAGTAATGATAATGTGAAATTTCATATGACTTGTTAGTTCCCATTTTCCTTATCGATGTTGTCTTCCATATTACTATAATTTCCCTATATAGCTCCATAGTGTTCAAAATTCGTAATATATATTTTAGTAGAAGACTAATGTGACCACAAGTGACAGATAAATCTAATTTTTTACAAAAAGAAGATTATTTATTGTGTGGATATATATCAACAATCTGTTGGGTCATTCCCCTAATTTTCTATATTATTTGCATAGATAGAAACTATTAATTCCCCATTAATGTCCAGATGGTCAAAAAATCATCAGCATTTCAAAAATAATCAACATTCCATATATTCCCTGATTTAATTTCTTGGTGGAATTCAAATACTTGGAAAGTAATGAAATTGCTGCATACATACATACATATATATATATATATATATATGTATATGTATATGTATATGTATACACAAACAGATAAACACACAAATATTCTACACTTTTATATCTACAATTTGCTCTTGTGTTCTTCACTAAAAAAAAAAGAAAGAAAGAAAGAAACAGTGTTTGAGTCTTTTTTTATTTTCAAGAATTAATTTCTCTATATTTTCCTGAATATGGTGGATGCATCATTTGGTCGACTGTGCACCATTTGTTTGAACCTCATCCTTGATGACAACAGCAGAGGAAAGGCTAAACTTATTTGTGGCCATCTTTTTCATTTAGGTATATAATATCCATTGTTTTGTTTTTTCGTATAATGAAATTCAATTTTCATCAAATACTCTCTTCGATTTTCAAGATTGTTTTATTTTTCTCTTACATATTCAACTCACATTATTTTTCTAATTTTTGTTTTTGTTCTCACAATAAGGCATGCACCTTGATTAACATTAATTTTTGCAAGTAATATGCACTCCTCCATTTTAGTCTAGATTATATTGGATAGAATTGAAAGAATCATCTTAATTTCTTATAATAATTTACAAAGAAAAAAAGAAAAAAGTGTTGATCTAAAGACTTTTCGATCTTTCTTTATGGTATTATTTTTCTTTCTTTAGGTAATTTTTCTTTATGATTTCAAACAAAAAAGACAAAATACTTTACTTACAAATAATTTATAGTTATTAATTATTCAACTTTTTTTTAAAGAATAACAGAATCGATTGGGAATTAATTATCATTATTCAATTGGCATTTTATGTGATTTTAGATCTATAAAAAAATTTAATTCTTGTCAAGAGTAGTTCCAAAGACTTGAATAGATATTCTAATGGAGATTTTTTTAATCATTAAACTTTGGGCTATTAATATTTAAGATCTCTGTCATAACTCATAACCTTGTTTATCTGATTAAAGAAAAGAAAAGGGGTGAGAAAATTTTCATTTTTGTTTTGTTCGATACTACCATTGCATCTTCGCTACTAGTTAGCATTCTAGTACTATTGCACAAAAAGAACCGTTTAAGTTATGCCATTTAGTAAGATTATTAATCAATTAGCAAGAAATGTTCTTAAATATTATTATATATTATCTCATTTTTCCATTATTTTTCTGGTGTAGATTGTATCTGCACAGAATTCAATTATAGAAGGGCCATGAAATGTCCAAACTGTAGGGTGATCGAAGATGGTGAATGGCGATTACCTGAAAATGAGGTAATTGATGAGTCTCTGTTAAATGTGGTAATGTGAACTAATTAAATTCTTCAAACATAAAATAATCGCTTCACCTAGAACAATTTGCAAATAATTGGCCAATTTTGAGTAATATGTGGTGAGTCATACCGTTTTCTATTAAGTCGGTGTATAGTGTCTTGTTTTTCATTTTGTTGATATTATAAGACCTCAAAAGTTTTAGATTACGAATCAATTACAATAGTTGCTAGTACGATAATATGACTTTTGATGTGCTACATGCATGAAGGTACGTTAAACTTATTAGCTATAACATGCATGCATTTTTCATTGGCGACATGAAATAAGGGTTACTTAAGTTAATTTACTAAAAGGACATTACGCATATGCTCGGTGTAATAATCATTTATTGTATTCTCTTTAAAAAATTTATCATGATGATGATCGCGTTCTTCCAATCATGCATGCTAATTAATGTGGATCTCATAAGTCCATTTAGTTGATTTGTTTAATGTTTTTCCTCTAACAACTTATTTGTGTGTGTATATAGTTTAAAGAGATAGCTCTATTTTTCGAACTATAAAAAATAATTAATTTACATACATATAGCTTAAAGAGATAGATTCATTTTTCGAACTATAAAAACTAATTAGAATATGACTTTCAAATGAATTATAATATTTGCTAGTAATATAATATGACTATGGATGTATTTATTAAATGCTTGTACATTAAATTTATAGCTAGGCTATACATAACATGCATTTCTCATTGGTGGTGTTATTTAAGCTAATCTACTATAATAGGCCATTAAGCTTGAAGATTTGGTAATTGGTTTTCTCTTTAACTTGTCTTATCAACACGATTGCAGTCGTCCGAACATACTAAATAATGTAGGTTTGATAAGTCTCTTTGTTTCATCTTTTTCCACTAATATATGTGTTGTTGAAAGAAATAGATTTCGAATTTCGAACTAGAAAAATAAGTAGTATAACTTAAAAGGAACCGAGACTAAGATCAAACATGTAGCACGTCGACGGTATAACCCTATAATTCCTAAAGTGACCTAGTAATTTTTATTGCTTTTATTTAGAATTTACAGAATAATGTCATTTCAATCTCATACCTAATTATGTAAACAATTGAAGCTTATTTATTTTAATTATTTTTTTCTTTTTTTATTTCTATTTTTCTTATATGCCAAACTTTGAATTTTACAGCGTCGACGTGTTGGATTTCACATCTTGCCACAACATGCAATGGGTAATATTTCAACTTACAGGCAAGTGCTACCAAAAATTTGTTAATTCACTTTGACAAAGTATTTTTTTTTATTATCTTATAATTTTAAAACTAAATGTTTACACTTTACTTCATAATTTTTTTCTAATTCTAGTGAAGGGGCAATCACATTTTCAATTCCATATGTTTGGCTCTTTTTTATTTTGGTCTTATTCGTTATGTGATTCTCGCACAGTGTTCCGTAATCTATAAGAATTCATTTAGACTTAACCCAATTTCCATCTAAAATTTAAAGGTCAACTCCATTAGTCAACATTTTGATTGTTTTTTTTAGATATTTTCTGCGTGAGTTGCACGTGATTTTGATTTTGAATAAAAACATCACGACATTGAATATAATCATGTGTGAGTGCATTCACGCACAAAATCTCCCAAAAGAAACGGTCAAAATATTGACTAACGAAGTCGACCATTACACTTTAGGCAGAAAATTCGGTTGAGACTGACTACATATGAGAATTTTTCAAAATTATGTGATACAATGTGAGAATCTTGTAATAAATGAGATCAAAATTGTAAATGGCCAAACATATGGGACCAAAAATACAATTTTTCCTTCTAGTGAAGCTACTGAAAAGACATTTATTTCATCGCCTAAAGGTACAACTTATAGTTAGTCACTATAATTGATCACTATAATAACAATATAATAACAACTTTATATTAGAGGTGCAAGATCAGTCAGGTTGTTGAGCTCAAGGTCCTTGACAGACCGCGCTCGAGCGTATAAATAGCCTAAATAGGGGTGTTTGGATTTAGGGGAGTCCACATTTTATTTTGTTACATTTTTTATGTATTTATATATATGTATATGTGTGTGTGTCTATATATATATATATATATAGAGAGAGAGAGAGAGAAACTAAGGCCTTGTTTGTTTATGTTTTCAAATTCCATTTTCAATATTCTGGATCACAAAATTCTAAAAATTCATATCACAAACCATTCTCATTTAAATTCTACTATTTTCAACTTAACTTTTTCAATCCCCCATATAAACTACCTATCAATCACTATATCAATCATTCACACATTTATCAATCAAAATTATTTCCTCCAATCATTACTTTTTTATTCAATCTTCCACATTTTACTATATATTAATAATAAATTTCAAATTTCAAATTTCAAATTTCAAAATATATTAATAATAAATTAACTTTATATATCTATCTTATTCACATAATCATTACACAAATAACTAACTCAATTATTTAACTCATCATATATCAACCAATTATTATTGATTTGACACGTTTTACAAATCTCAACCATTTTTAAAAACATAAACAAACACAACACATATCACATCAATTCTCACACGAATCCATGTAGTACGCATTTTCCGAGAAATTTTCAGGATTTTATCTCAAAAACATAAACAAACAGAGCCTAATAATATTACCATTCTTAAAACAATATTCCTGATATTAGTATTTTATCTAATAAGTCTATATTATAACAAATATTGGTATATATGTTATATAATAATTCTTTATTCTTGTATAAATAACACAGATTTATATTGAATTATAGTATTTATAGGACAATACTGAAATACTAATAATGATAACGACGTGATGAAGGGACAATGATGATAATGTTGAATCATGGTAATGACATATAATAATCAAGGTAATTTATATAATCAAAAGTACTACCTTTAGATTTTCTTTTGTGAGAGTCTTGGTAAATATAGCTTTATTTCTGCTTCTTTTTCCCATGAAAAATATTAGAAAATTTGTGATAAAATTTTAGTGAGAGAATTCCTAATTGTAGTTGTGCACACTAATTGCACAACTAAAATTTTAGTTGTGCACATTGCACACTAATTGCACATGATTAATGAATATAATGATATAATTAACAAGTTCTACATAAAGATTTCTTCTCCACTATGTAGTTGTAACTTCATCTTAAACAATTAAACTTTAATATCTTTAATAAATCAAAATTTTAAAATATTCAATTTCTTGACATATTAAATAACTAGAGTATTCGGCAACCGCATTTGTGTTTGCTAACATAGTTGTTTGATGTTTAATTAACAGGGAAGCGCAAGGATCCCAACAAAATAGTAAGTATTCTTTGTTTTATTTAACTATAATTTTCCTTTCTAAACAATACTCAAACTTGAAAATATTAATCATGCGCCTATGATCCATACTCTATGTCCTCGAGTGTGTCTCATGGAGGATCGTCAAGTAACAATATGAATGTTGGATATCAAATGAATGACGACCAAGTTGACGTTTAATGAAGATCCTCAATTGCATGTAATTGTCCCTACAATTCATTACCATAAGAATTCTGTAGTTTTATCGTCACCTGATTTCGATGTTGTAGGCAGTATTCCAGACGCTTCTGAGGATCTTATAAATGCTTTCTTTAGGGCCTTGCCTCAGCCACAAATGGCAAGTCCAGTGCACGGGTCTACAGTCGAACGTATAGTACTTCATGATAGGTGAGTTTAATAAACCATTAAAAGTTATATGCATTATAAACCTATGCCATTCCATTGTTATTGCTTTATTGATACCAAGACACTATTATGATTTTTGTAGAAACAATTATTATGAAGATAAAAAAAAAAGTTTATTAATTCTCACTTTTAGTACTACTTTATCGTTAGATAATAGGCCTCTTTGACTTTGAATTTGAATTTTATAGATAGAGAGTTTGTTGATTGTTATCTTACATGTTATTAGGTCCGATTTTGGGAATAGAGGATTGTCTTCTACACGTTCTTATCGACGGAACAATTCGCTATCACCAGTAGAGCAAGCTACCATGGTAGGACGTAGAAGAAATGTTTCACAAGGAGTTGAACTTTCATCAACTTATCAATCCAACAATGAGGCAAATTCGTCATTGGAGCATACACTTTCTACTCGTGCAAATGAGGGTGACATAGATGGTGTCTCTCAAGATGTGCACATGGGTGATGCAACAGAATGAAAAACTTGATAAGCTGAAGTTGTATACAATAATTATTTATTGCGAGATCCTTTACAGTCAGTTGTACGATATGTAACTCTAAAGTAGATGAACGCTTTATTTGTCAAAAATAATTACGTTTGGGTATGATTCCCTAGCAAGCTAATGTGCGTATTTTTATTTGTTCTTATTTCCTACATAAAATAGTTCGATTTATATCAATCAGAAATGCAGTTAGTGATTATTTTCAAGAATTTTGTATTTGATATATGGTTTAACCTAAGCTAAAACAATTTTGTATTTCAAGATGGACATGCAATCATATGAAATGCGTTTATAGTGCATAAGTAGTGATGGAAAGAAAAGTGAAGTGAAATTATCATATGAACTCCAGGGACAAAATTGCACTTTTTATCCCAATAGGTGTATGTGCTTTTAGTTCCAAACTTTACTAGCTCAGCATATTTGGTACGTTTATCAATTATTTGACATGATTAGCCATATGAGTTGCACATGGTCATTACTCAATTTTAATTAATTACATAACCCCACAGTTATGCAAAACTTTCAGAAAGACCTCCTATGTTAATTTATGGGCAAATGACACCCCATACTTTCCATTAGCTTGTATAATGACTACTTTGCCCTAATATTTAAAATAGCAAACGAGTCTTAGTAGATAAAGATTGCTGGTCCAAATTTAATGTTTAATTTTTTTATATATATATATATATATACTTTTATTGAGACAAATTTATAATGATCGCACCACAAATTTTTTCTCAACAAAGGTAAACAGTGCATATTAATTTTGTTATTGTCATACTTCAAATCCTAACTTATCGCAACAGTTTGATATTGCTTTATACAAATTGGTACATCATCTACCCAACCTACCCTCACCCCCACCAATTTTCTCCTCCGGTTCCTTCCAGCATCAACACCCTTTCTATTGGTGCAAGCGAGGGCGACATAGCTTCTGTCTCTCAAGATCATTCACATGAAATCCAAGACGATAACATGGATGATGAAACAAAAGGAGAAACTTGAGAAGTTGAAGTTGATCTATTAGTTTGAACAATATCTAACCATAAAGTAGATTAACCCTTTATTTGCCATAAACAATTACATTTGAGTATGAAATTCCCTAGCTAGCTAATGTGTGTGTATTGTTGTTTGGAATTATTTCCAACATAAAGTAATTCACTTTATATCACGGCGCATGCAAATATTATTATTTTTGAGAAACTTACATTTGATGGCTTAACTGAAGTTAAAACTAGTTTTTTATTCCAAGATGGATAAGCAATCATATGAAATGCATTTGTAGTGCATAAGTGTGAATAGAAAAGCAAAGTATAATGTACCATTAAAAAAAAAAGCAAAGTAGAATATAGTTATGAAAAACATTAAAATGAAGATTTTATTTCAACGAATTGGAAAAGGAGAATCAACGTAACATAGTAACACTTATAAATTCCTGGTGACAATGATAAAACACAAGGATAAATGAAAAGGATTGAATTCCATAGTAATTAATGCAATAAAGTAATGTAAAAAATGATTATGTCCTAGTGCAATGCCCATACAAAATGGTCGAGCTGAAATTATCATATGAATTATACAGCTAAAATTGTATATCGCATTGCATAAGATAGACATATGCACTTTTAGTTCCAACTTTTACTAGTTCGACATATTTAGTCATGTTCGTCAAATATTTGATGGAATTGGTCAAATGAGTTTCACACGGTCGTTACTCAACTTTAATAATTTACATAATATCTTAATTATCAAAACCTCCACAATGACCCCCTGTATTAATTTTATAGCCAAATCAGACCTCATACTGTTCATTAGCTTGTGTACTGAATATTTTGCCATAATAATTAAAAAGAGCTAATCATTCTTACCAAATGAAGACCGTCGGCCCATATTTAATCTTTGAAAATTCATATATATATATATAATATTTATTTTTGTTATGACAAGTTTATGGTAAGAATAAAAAAATCTCAATAAAGGTAACGGTTCATATTAGTTCTTTTATTATAGTATTTCAAATCCTAACTTATTATAACCATCGAATATACATCATCTTCCCGAACTTACCCCCCTCCCTCCTCCGCCAAGTTTCTTCCAACATTGAGACCCTCTTCTCTTACCAAGCCTCGCCACCTCCCCCCTAGCTTGACATTCCAACCCTCCACAACTTAGACATAAAAAGACAAAGAAATAATCAATACACATGGCGAACGCGGTGGGCCTCACTAAGTAAATGGGTCCGGGAGGCCAGGATAGAGGGTGAGGGGCGAGACTGGTGGGGTTAGCAACATAGCAAAATGGACCGGAGGAAAGGGGCTACGGGCTGGTAGGTTGGGAGAGATAAGGAAAACAAAAAGGAAATACCTATTAAAAAAAAAAGAGAAAAAGGAACAATTAAAAAAATCCGAGAAAGGTGAAATTGAAAATATATTGTGGGGATGAAGACAATTTATCTATGCAAAATCAAGTCACACGTGTTGCGAGTCCTCAGAATGTTGACTAGGTAGCAAAGTGCTTAAATGAGTGCAAGTTTAGGGGTGAAGTTTCTTGCTTTGAAAGGGTTTACTTCAAAATGTACCAGTTCGGGTTGAGCGGGAACAGGTAGGGACAGGTCTTGGGTATTCTACAAATGGTTGGATGGATTAGGTTTCACCAAACCCGTTTCCACGCGATTCCAAGCGAAAACAAGAAAAAATTGCAAAAACAATGTTGTTCTACCTGTACATTACATGTACATACGTATAATTGAAAAATATTTCTATTTTACATATGCATTCTAAACATTACAAATAATACTCGTACTTTTGAGTTGAACCGTTTAGTACATGTACGTTACGTATTTCATATTATACTTGACAAATAATACTCTATATTTGACAAAAAAATATTATTCTTATTTAAAATTGTAAAATTATATTAAATATTAATAGAAATAATAATGAATTTTCAAAATATTAATAAAAAAAATTAATACGTATAATAAAGTTGGGATAGTGTATAATATTTGGGAAGAGAGAAATCAAAGAATTTTCAAAAAAGTGGAAAAAGGGACTATTGAGGTGTTTGAGAGATTGAAGATAGACATCAAAATGAGGTTGGCAGGACTGAATATACACAATAAGAGATAATCTGTTCCTAGAGCATATTCTTAGGAATTAGATACGTTTATTGTTTGTTTTTTGAGAATTGATTAAGTGGCTGAGGAAACCACTATGTTTTGTTGAAGAACACAGCCAATTGATGTGGTTGTGTTTTTCTTGTTTCCAGTTTGATGTAATTGTTCATGGTAATAAAGTATTTACTTTACACTAAAAATAATAATAATGAATATTATATGACCAAAAAACACGAATATTAATAATTTATCAAATTATTCATTATTGTCAACTACTTGCTCATACCAAATATTTCTCCATATAAGAATAAGTAAAAGTAATATACCTTATAATGTAATATAATGATAAGACATATTTTAACTCCTGAATAATTCATTTTTATTCGTATTTTACCCGTACAAGTACTAATCCGTTTATTTTCTGTTCCCATATTGTTTAGTTGTTGTTTTTTACCGTAACGTTCAATAAAAGTTCGTAAAATACCCGTCCGTATTAAATGCTGAATTTTTGCCGTCCCTTATGAACTAACCAAAATCTATAGTTCTAAGCTTCTCTAGGGCTAGGTAAAACTTGTTAGAGGCATTGTGAAAGGAATCCTCAATGCAGTTACCTTAGATCTCCCGTAACACATATACATTCTAAATTTAGCAACTGTTAAGAGGACGAGGGTCAAAGTTCTGCGTTAACCTCTTGGATGGGTTTGGAGCCCTTTTTTTGTCATTTTTGTTGTTACTAGCCTAAAGCTAGGCTACATAAAGTAGCTAGTTCTAGTCAATAGGAGGGAATTGAGCGCCTTCATCGGCTCCTAACAATGCGAATGAAACCTAATATTTCTCAAATTAAATGAAGACTTGGTAGTTTCCATTCTTAAAGTAACAACAAATTAACGACGACGTTTTTTCCAGGTATCTAGTTAGGCCAACAACATGCAAATGAAACCTAATATTTTCCAAGTATAATTAATTAAGATTTGCTAGTTTCCATTCTTAAACTAAAATCAATTGACAATGATGGATGTTAGTTAGGGACAACAATATGCAAATGAAACCTAGTATTTTCCGAGTTTAAGATTTGTGGGGCCGACACTATCCAAATCTTAATTCGAATCATACCCAAAAAAGTACAACTTAAAGCAATGATAAAGCGAGATTTCATCTTACTTGTCAGTTCCCGTTTTCCTTTATTAAAATTGAAACTTATCAACAGCAGAGGAAAGGCTGAACTTATCTGTGGACATTCATATAGGTATATAATATCCATTTTTTTTATTTGTGTAATGAAATTTTACCTTTGTCAAATACTCTCTTTGATTTCAGGGGACCATTTTATCTTTTACTCGTATATTCAGCAAAGTTTTTTTTCTTCTAGTTCTTGCTTTATATCTCAGAATAAGGATGCATCATTATTTACATTTTTTCAAGAAAATATGCATTCTAGTCTTGATTATTATATTATATTGTATAGGAAAGAATCATTTTTCTTATTACAATTTACAAAGAAAATTCGACCTAAAGATTGATAGATCTTTCTTTATGGGCTTCAAAAAATAAAGAGAAAATACTTTTCTTACAAGTGATTTTTAGTTATTATTCAAAAGGTTCTAAATAAAGTGCAATATTGGGAGTTTTGATTATTTAATTGGCAGTTTATGTGATTTTAGATCTATAGAAAGATTTGATTGTCATCAATAGTAGTTCCAAAGACTTAAACAGATATTCTAATGAAAACTGTTTTAATCATTATACTTCGGGCTATTTAAATATTTAAGATCTACGTCAAAACCTCGTTGAGAGTTGTTATCTCATTAGAAAAAAGTAAAAAAGAGATTAAATTTTCAGTTTTTTTGTTTACGTACTACTATGTAGTAAAATGTGTAGTGTTGATCGATGTTCATCTCTCACGGCATATTTTGCAATTTATTATGTCGTCGCTATTAGTTAGCATTCTAATACTGTTGCACAGAAAGAGTAGTTTAAGTTATGCCATTCAATAAGGATATTAACCAATTAGCATGAAATGTTCTTACTATTATATATTATCTCAGTTTTTTCCTTATTTTTTCTGGTGTAGATTGTATCGGCACACAATTCAATTACAGAGGGTCCATGAAATGTCCAAACTGTAGGGTGATCAAAGATGGCGAATGGCGATTACCTAGAAATGAGGTAATTGATGATTCTCCATTCAATGTGGTAATGTAAACTGATCAAATTCTTCAAACTTAAAAGAATGGCTTCACCCAGAAAAATTTGCAAATAATTCACCAATTATTAGTAATATGTGGTGAGTCTTACCGTTTTCTATTACGTCGGTGTATATAGTCTTGTTCTTCTTTTTGTTGATATTATTAGACCTCAAAAATTTTAGATTACCAATGATTTACAATAGTTAGTACGATAATACTTTTGATGTGTTACATGCACACATGCACGTCAAACTTATTAGCTATAATTACATGCATGCTTTTTTCATTGGCAACGTGAATTAAAGGTTACTTAAATTAATTTACTATAAAAGGACATTACATTTATGCTCGGTGTTCTGATCATTGGTTGTATTCTCTTTTTAAAAAATTATCAACGTGATGATGATCGATTCTTCCACATACTAATTAATGTGGATCCAATAAGTCTTGCTAACAACTTACTTATATATATATATATGTGTGTGTGTGTGTGTGTGTGTGTATACATATTTCAGAGAGATATAGCTTCATTTTTTCGAACTATAAGAAATAATTAGTATATGTCTTTAGAAATGAATTATAATATTTGCTAGTAAGATAATATGACTTTGATCTGTTACATGCCCGTACGTTAAATTTATAGGCTATAAATAAGATGCATTTCTCATTGGTGATGTTAATTATGTTAATATACTACAAAAGGCCATTAAGCTCGACGTTTTGGTAATTGGTTTTCTTTTTAACTTTTTCTATCAACATGTTCATGTACAATTCGTTTTGGCATATTAAATAATGTAGGTCTGGTAGTCCCTTCGTTTCATCTTTTTCCACTAATAACTTGTATATATGTAGTTGAAAGACATAGCTTCGAATTTCGACCTAGAAAAATAAGCAATATAACTTATAAGGAATGGAGACTAAGATCAAACATTTATCACTTTGATTGTATAACCCAATAATTCCTGGAGTTGCCTAATAACTTTTAGTGCCTTTATTTAAATTTTACAAAAAATAATGTCATTTCAATCCTATAACTTATTATGTAAAGAATTGAATCTTATTTCTTTTAATTGTTTTTTCTTTTTTTGTTTCTACATTCCTTATATGTCAAACCTTTTAATCTTACAACACCGTATTGAATTTTACAACTTTCCGCATCATGCAACGGGTAATACTTCAACTTACAGGCAAGTGCTACCAAAAGCTTATTAACTCATCACTTTGACAAAGTATTCCTTTTACTATCTTATTGTAAAACTAAATGTTTACGCTTTACTCCATAGTTTTTTTCTAATTTTAGAGAAGGGGAAATCACATTTTCGGTCTCATATATTTGGTTTTTTTTAATTTTGGTCTCATTCTTTATGGAATTTTCACATTGTGTCTCGTCACTTTTAAAAATTCTCACATTTATCCCCATCCAAATTTTTTGTCCAAAATTTAATGGTCAATCCTGTCAGTTAATATTTTGATCTATTTTTTTGGAAGATTTAGTGCATGAATTGAACGTGATATTGAATATAACTGTGTGCGAATGTATTCACGCACGAATTCTCCCAAATAAACGGTCAAAATGTTAACTAACGAAGTCGACCGTTAAATTTTAGACGGACAATTATGTTGGACTAAATTGTGAACTTTTTTTTAATAGTTATGGAACACAATGTGAGAATCTCATAATGAATGCGACCAAAATTGAATATGGGCTAACATACGAGACCATAGATCCACTTTTCCCTTCTGCAACTATGTGCTTGAAAAGACATTTATGCTATTGCTTACAAGTATAACTTATATTTAGTCGCTATCATTAATCACTATAATAATAATAATAATAATAATAATAATAATAATAATAATAATAATAATAATAACAACTTTATATTAGAGGTGCAAGATCGGCTGGGGTGTCGAGCTTAAGCTCCTTGACAAACAGACCAAGTTCGAGCATATAAATACGGGATCGGAGTCCATATTTTATTTTGTGCATATATATATATATATATATATGGGGGGGGGAGGAGAGAAACCAATATTCCTGATATTAGTATTTTATATACAATGATTAGTATATAACTATATATGTTATATAATAATTCTTTATTCTTGTATAAATAACAAAGATTTATATTAAATAATAGTATTGATTGGACAATATTGGAATAATAATAATGATGATGACATGATGAAGGGACAATGATGAATCATGGTAATAATACATAATAATCAATGTAATTGAAAAGTAGAATTCAGATATAATTTAAATATCACCTTTAAATTATCTTTTGTGAGAGTCTTGGTGAAACACAAAAAAGTGAAACATGTTAGATTGCATTAAATAAATTATCAAAAAAAAAAAGATTGCATGAAATAGAACTTTCTCTTCACTTTTTTGATTTTTCTATGAAAAATATAAGTTAATTTGTTATAAAATTTTGGTTAGAGAATTCTAAATTTTAGTTGTGCACACTCATTGCACTCTATTAATGAATATAACAATAATGACATAACAAGTTTCACATAAAGATTGCTTCTCCACTACATAGCTATAACTTCATGTTAAGCACTTCAAGTTTACTATCTTTACTAAATCAAAATTTTGAAATAATCAAATTCTTGACATCTTAAATAACTAGAGTATCTAGCAACTGCATTTGTGTTTGTTAACATAGTTGTTTGATATTTAATTAACAGGGAAGCACGAGGATCCCAACAAAGTAGTAAGTGTTCTTTGTTTTATTTGACTATTATTTTCCTTTCTAAACAACAATTAAACTTGAAAATATTAATCTTGCATCCATGATTCAGACGCTATTTCTCCGAGTGTGTTTCATGGAGAATCATCAAGTAACAGTATGAATGCTGGACATCAAGTGAACTATAGTCAACTTGACGGTAATAGAAGATCTTCTTCGGTAGGTTCATATCGACGGAACAATTTTTCATCACCAGTGGTACAAGCTACCATGTTAGGACGTAGAAGAAACGTTTCACAAGGAGTTGAGCGTCCATTCTTCTATCAGTCCAACAATGAGGCAAGTCCGTCATTGGAGCTTACACTTTCTACTGGTGCAAGCGAGGGCGACATAGCTCATGTCTCTCAAGTTGATTCGCATCAAATCCAAGATGAGCACATAGGTGATGCAACAGAAGGAGAAACTTGAAAAGTTAAAGTTGATCTATCAGTAGTTTGTACTATAAGTAACCATAAAGTAGATGAACCCTTTATTTGTCAAAATAATTATTTGAGTATGATTCCCTAGATAGCTAATGTGTGCGTATTTTTATTTAGACTTATTTCTTATATAAAATAATTCTCTTTTTATATCCTTGGCACATGCAAATATTAGTGATTATTTTCAAGAAACTTGTATTTGATGGTTTGACGGGTAATTCTATGTCAGACCGAGTCCAATAGTTTGAGAGTGTACTTTGTGCCTATCTCTTTCACACAACTGTGTGTAAGGATCACACACAATATAATTTACTATATGAGAGAGTTAGACACAAGGACTATTGCACTCGGTTCAGCATAGATTTTTCCATTGTTTGACTAAGTTAAAACTAGTTTTTATTCCAAAAGGGACACGTGATCATATGAAATGCATTTGTAGTGCATAAGTTGTGAATAGAAAGCAAATTAAAAGTAGAATGTACCCCAAAAAAAAAAAAAAGCAAAGTAAAATATAGTTATGAAAAACATTAAAATGAAATTTATTCAACGAATCAAAAAAGTAGAAGCAGCATAACTGATAACTTAGTAACATTTATAAATTCCTAGTAACGATGATTAAACAAAAGGATAAATGAAAAGGAATGAATTATGTAGTAACTAGTACTATATCCATGCATAATAATGCACAAAAAATGATTATGACCTAGTGTAATGCCCGTACAAAATGGTCGAACTGAAATTATCATATGAATTATAGGGTAAACTATTATATTTCATTGCATAAGAAAGACGTCTGCACTTTTAATTCCAACTTTTACTAGCTTGATATATTTAGACATTTTTGTCAAATATTGAGAAAACGACATCTATAGTCCCTCTGGTTTTACGTTTGTGTCATTTTAGTCCCTCTGGTAATAACACTACAAGAAAATTGAGTATTGACAATGAAAATATATGTCATGGCTTAAAATCGTGGTCTATAGAGGTTTAAGCTCACGGCTAACTTGGCTGTGGTAGATGTTTGATATAGCCACACTAAAGTTAGCCGTGGTGAAAAAGGGAATGCTAGCTATTTTTAAACTCTAACTACCCGTGGTGGAAGAAATGTTAACCTATCACTTTTTTACAATGGCTAAAAATCATGGTCTTTATAGTGAACAAAACATTAACCATGGCTATAAGTCATGGTAAATATTTTGGCCACGCTTACAAATACCACGACCAAAGCAGTAGCAAAGCCATGGTCAATTGGTTTTAACCATGACAAAGAGACTTTTCACCATGACATATTAACATGGGCAATAATCATTTTTTTTGTAGTGTAAAAGTGGCACAATAGTCCCTCAACTATAAATTTTGTTGCACAGTGGTCCCTGAACTCAAATTCCGGATTTCTTCCGGCCAACCGAGCGCGTGTGTTACACCTAAATTTAACAGGGATATTTCTGTCATTCATCCCCATTTTTCACCCCAAATAATAAATCCCTAAACAAAATCATTTAATCCCTAAATGATCAAAGCCCCCCTCCCCGCCCCATTCACCCGTTGTTGTAAAAATCCAAAGTAAAAAAAATTCTTGCCAAAAATAAGATTCACACAGTAGATTCTTCAATCTCACAGCAGAAAGGTGCAATTGTCCTTCAATTTCAGGAAATGCATCTTCGGGCACGCGGGTTAAGTTCGCCTTCATACAGTAAGTTCTTTAACCTTTAAGTTCCAGTTATATGTATTGTATGGACATATATATTGAGATGGGAATGAGATAAAGAATAAGGGGGGAAACACAAAGCATGTAAATCAATTTTTAGGTGTTAAAATAATATTTTTTTGTCATTTTCTTAGGGTTTTTTTGCTGATATAGAATAAAGTTTGCAAAAGTTAGTTTGTGGTTCAGTAATTGTTAATGTTGGGTTGTTGAAATTGATATAGGGATGCATTGCACCCCTTTTTTGTTCTTTTATAGTTGGATTTTGTGTAGTATGCATATTTTTGTATTGAATATGTGTAGTGGTCCTGCACTTGCAATGTCTTTTCTTGCATTGAATATGTGAAATGTGTAGGGTCACATTGTAATGTAATATAATATGTGTAGAGCCTTCTTATGTGTATTGTCTTCTACTGTGTATGAGTCATTAACAAAAGTTTAATTTTGCAGACCCAGAAGAAAAACTTTTCACTATAAAGTTGCACCATGGTGGTAAGCTCATTGAACACCCCCTGAAAATGTATGTTGGGGGAAGAGTTGATTCTGTGGACTTCATTGATCCTGACTTAATGTCTCTGGTAGAACAAGATAAGTTTGCTGAAAAGCTAGGATATGTTAGTTCTGCCTATTATTATTTAATTTCTGGGGGAAATGTTCAATCTGGTTTGGTGTTCTTGTTGTGTGATGATCATGTATTGAAAATGGGTAGCATTGTGGTACAATTTGGGGAAGTTAGTGTTTATATTGTAGAACCTTCATTTATGGGCTTGTTAGAAGATGTTATTGACAGAGATATTTACGCTGCATATCAGTGTGACAATGAAGGTGGGGGCAGTGGGACTAAGGAAAAGGAATGTGACAATGCTGAAGCTGGGGACAGTGGGTTTAAGGAAAAATTATGTGAAAATGCTAAAGGTGGGGGCAATGGATTTAAGGAAAAAGAATGTGAAAATGCTGAAAGTGGGGACAATGGGTCTAAGGGAAAAGAATGTGATAATGTTGAAGATGGGGGCAGTGGGTTTCAGGAAAAAGAATGTGAAAATACTGAAGGTGGGGACATTGGGTTTAAGGGGGAAAAAAGTGACAATGCTGAAAATGCTGAAGGTGGGGACAATGGGTTTAAGGGAAAGGAATGTGACAATGTTGAAGATGGGAGCAGTGGGTTTCAGGAAAAGAATGTGAAAATGCTGAAGGTGGGGACAGTGGGTTTAAGTGAAAAAAAAGTGACAATGCTGAAGCAGGAGATTCAGAAACTGAAACTGATACTAGTGATGAATTTGACGTGCGTGATAGTGATTATGACTTGAGTGAAGAAGATGACATACTATATGACACACATGTGGACCCTGAGATTGAGATTTTGGCAAAAGAAATGGATAGCACTAACATAAGGTCAAAAGGAAAGCAAATTGATAAAGAATTTCACCAAAGATTGTTTGATGATGTTGAAATGGGAATGGGAGTACATTTAGAGTCAGACTCTGATTGTGAGAGTTCAGCAGATGAACTTCAAAGTCTTTGCAGTGATGATGAAGAAAATGAAGGTGGGACAAAATATATCAGGTTTCACCCTAAGACTGCTATGGAAAATCCTCAATTCAGAATTGGAATGGTATTCACAAGTCCAGATGAGTTCAAACAAGCTGTTAGGTCACATGCAATACATTGGCAAAGAGATATTGTATTCCTTAAAAATGACAAAAGAAGAGTAAGAGCAAAGTGCAAAAGCACTAAATGTCCATGGGTTGCTCTTGCTTCAAAGATGAGGAATTCCACTACATTTCAGATCAGGACATTGAATGTAAAGCATAAGTGTGGAAGAACATTATCTAAAAACAAGTTTGTCACATCCAAACTGTTAAGCCAAAAGTACAAGAATGATTGGAGGTTAAACAATTGTTGGAGGGTTGGAGATTTTCAGGAAAAGGTCCATAATGATCTTAATTGTGAGATTAGTAGGTCTCAATACTATAGGACTAAAAGGAAGGTTAATGACATGATCAATGGCCATCATAAAGATCAGTATGCAAGGCTTTGGGACTACACTAAAGAGTTGAAAAGGTCAAATCCTAACTCCATGGTGGTTCTGAAAACTGATGTTGATGCAAAAACTGGTGAGGAAAAGTTCATGAGGTGGTATATCTGTTTTGATGCATGTAAGAGAAGTTTCATGGAAGCATGCAGACCTGCTATTGGAGTTGATGGGTGCCATTTAAAAGGCACCCACAAGGGTGTTATATTGACTGCTGTGGGATTAGATCCCAACAATTATATATTTCCTATATGTTTTTGTGTTGTTGAGGGTGAGCTTAAAAAATCTTGGGAGTGGTTTTTGGAATTGTTGGTTCAAGATGTGGGCATCATTGATCAACAGAAATGGACTTTTATATCTGACAGACAAAAGGTAACATTTCTAGTATTTAAAGTATTTTTTTATATATGTTTCATGTGTCTTATCTTACATCTGTGTGTCTAACTCAAATATTTTTTTGGCATAAGGGTTGCTGCCTGTACTTTATGAGATGCTACCTGATATAGAACATAGGTTCTGTGTAAGGCACATGTATAACAACTTCAAGAAACAGCACCCTAGGCTCGCCTTGAAAGATAGGTTATGGAACCTAGCTAGAGCCACAACAGTCAATCAATTCAGATTTCAAATGGACTCTCTGAAGGACTTTGATCAGGGGGAACACAAATGGATATCTGAAGTTTTTCCTAAGCATTGGAGTAGGTCTAACTTTAGGCCTTCTCCTAAATGTGATATTCTGCTCAATAACATTTATGAGAGATTCAATGCAGCAATACTTGAAGCAAGGGGCAAGCCATTGTTGAGCATGGTGGAGTCCATTAGGATGTATTTAATGAAGAGATTGCAAAGCAAGAGACAATTGATGGAAAAATGGACTGAAAGTATATGTCCTAAGGTAAACGTTTCAAGTATTTATATCTTATACATATATGTTTTATATTAGATAGGTTTGTATCTAATTTAAATATATTTTATGTGATTAGATTTTGAAAAGGATGGAAAAATAGAAGGATAACACTAGAAGCTGCATTTCAACTTATGCTGAGGCAGCAAAAGTTGAGGTTAGAGATATGTATGGGCAATACTCAGTGGATATTGAGCAAAAATCTTGTTCATGCAGAAGATGGGATTTATGTGGTATCAAAAGACTGTTAATTGCAAAAGATGTGGTATGAGTGGCCACAATAAGGCAAAGTGCACTGGATCTGCACCACCACCAGATGATGCACCACCAACTGCTGCACAATCTGATCCAACCCCAGAAGCTGGTGCACAACCTCAAGCAGATCATATTGCAACAACACAACCTGCTCCGAATGTAAAGAAAAGAAAATGTAGTGTCTGTTTGCAAGAAGAACACTATAGAAGCAAATGCCCAACTCCAGCAGGGAGAATATGGAGGAACTATGATAGATATGCATTCAACTTTCAGCATAATCCAGTAAAGACCTATATTAAATTAGCAGGTTTTCATTTATGATTAATAAATAAATAAATCTTAACTCACTACTATTTTTGGCAGGTCTCTGAAGAACCCAATGCACCACCTGTTGCACCAAGGTCCAGTGGTAGTGAAAGAGTAAGTGAAGGTGCAAGAAGAGGTACAAATGCAAATGCAAATGGAGCATCAAGTTCTATTGGGGATGCAAGTAGAAGTGCAAACATTGGTGGTGTTTCTGTGGAGACTGTTTTTGTGAAAAAAAGGGAAACATTGTATCACCTTGAAGTCATTACAGGCTGCTGCAAAATCAAGGTCTGTGAAGGAGCCATTTACTGACATTGGACAATCAACTTAACAATCAAGCTCAATTGCAAAGACCAACTCTAAGAAGAAGAAAAATTGATATATTATTGTCTCTAGTGTGTACTTAAGAAGATTAGGCTCTTAAGAGTTATTTTGATGAACTTGCATTTGTGTTTTTTGATGGTCTGCTTATTAGTTAACTCAAAATTAGGCATTTGTGTTTTTTGATGCACTGGGAAGCTCCCAAGATATTTTAAATATTAGATTTTTGTTGGTTGATGTTATATTTGAACTGTATTGAAAACAGTTATTGGTGCTGTAATGGTTGGCCTATATATGCATATTAAAGTTAGTTATTTATATCAGGTTATTGGTGCTTCTTTGTTATTGTAATGATATTGGTGATGTTTTTTGGTGCTCTGTTGTTTAGACAATGTTTTGTATTGTTGAAGCTTGTTTTTTTGGTTGTTGTTTTGTCTTGTTCAATGGCCATAAGCAAACTAACACCGACACCAATCAATATTACAAGTTGAACTAAAAACTAAATTCATTTCCTTTAATCCCTTAAAACATAACTAACACTATACAAAACTAACTTCTTCAACTAAAGCCATACTTACACTAACATACATACTTACACTAACATATATCTTAGACACCATAAAAATCTTACAACAAAACAAACCAACTACTTCACAACAATTGCTTCATTTCATGGCCATTTGGAGTTTCAACATTTGACTTCCCACTCCCAAACAGCAACCATAACAACAACAAGCAACCCACAACCAATGCCCTCCAAACTCGTTTCTCCCTTCGTCCCACTCGGTCCAATTCACTCTCCAACTGGTGCAATTTAGTTTCCATCGGGTCAAAATCAGTCTCCACCCGACGTAAAGACCTCAAAAGTTCAGGAATCACGTGTTTTGACCTTTCACACATAGGTAGATCAAACCATACAAAATATCGACACTCTCCAACTTGCTGTAAAACAAGAAAACATATCCGACCCGGATTAAACTTATGTTAAAGAAATTTTGATTTTTTAAACCAAACAATGTCACACTTACCCCATATTGTCCACATCCATAAGATCTTCGGCCCCGGTTTGCGTCTGTCCATAAGCATTGAAGCTTCGAAGCTATACGACAATCGCATCGTGGAGGATCCATGGAAGCAATAACAAGAAATGGGGCCTTTTTTAGCGGGGGGGGGGGGGGGAGAGGTATTGACAGCTCCCACCCTTATAGGGGGACAAGGGTTTAGAGAGGGGGAGGGGGGAGGGGACTAAAGCGAAATATATTATTTTAGGTGAAAAATGGGGCTGAATGACAGAAATACCTCTGTTCAATTGAGGTGTAACACACGCGCTCGGTTGGCCGAAAGAAACCTGCCGGAATTTGAGTTTAGGGACCACTGTGCAACAAAATTTATAGTTGAGGGACAAATGTGCCACTTTTATTAACAGAGGGACTAAAGTGACACAAACATAAAATCAGAGGGACTATAGATGTCATTTTCTCTCAAATATTTGATGGAATTGGTCAAATGAGTTTGCACATGATCGTTACTCAATTTTAATCATTTACATAACACCCCAGTTATGCAAAACTTCCACAAAGACCCCTATGTAAATTTTATAGCCAAATTAAACCTCATACTTTCCGTTGGCTTATGTAATGACTATTTTGCTCTAATAAATTTAAATAGCCAACAAATCTTTCTAGATGAAGACCCTGGTCCATATTTAATCTTTCATAATATATATATTTATATATTATATTTGTTAAGACAGGTTTATAGTAACAATAAATGTTTTCTCAAGTAAGGTAAGTGGTCCATATTAATTCTTTCATTATAACATTTGAAATGATAATTAAGGTGACGACTGAGGACTGATATTGCTTAATAAAAGTTGGTACACAATCTTTCTAGGCCTATCAATGAGTTACCCAGACCCAGACCCAAAAGTTCGATTAGGTCTAGACCCAGTTCAAACATTGGGTCTAAACTTATATGCAAAACTTTACATTATCTGACGAAGTATATTTACTTCAAAATGTAATATTTTGAAAGGGGAAAGTGCAATTTGGTCTCTATTAACATGGGTCAAGCAAATTTTAACCGTGAATTTTAAAGAGTGTTTGTAAAATTTTAAATATAACTGCTTATGAGCTTTTAATTTAAATTAATCAAACTGTGAGTGTTTGCAAATCTAAATTGTGGTTATAATTCTCTTAAGTGATATCAATCTATAATCTACAAGCTGGTGAAGTGGTGAGGAGCCTATTCACGTCTCTCTCTCTCTCTAAATTCTAGTCTTCTTTTTTCCTTCTATTTTCTTCCGTCGACGATGGCTTGGTGAAGCAATCGTCTACTTCACCACTATTACCACCACCATCGTTGGCGGGTTGGGTTGGGTTGGAGCACCCTTCTTCAAGTTGTACATCACATCTTCAAATCTGATGAGACAGATATGGATCTAAAGAGACAGAGACGGATCTGACGAGATGAAGACGGGTAATACTTAAGTTTTTATATAGCGTTTTAGATATTTTGTTTAGTATTTTATTTACTCTCTCGTATGAGAGTTTGCTTTCTCTCTCTAATGAGAGTTTCATCTCTCCTTGAATAGGAGTTGCATAAGAATTTTCTTGTGTTCGTTTGTGAGTTCTTAAGATTTGTTATCTTCAAGAACTTGATAGTTGGTGTTTCAGATGTTCTTACTACATTGTTTGAGTCGATATAAATTGTACTGTTCCAGGCGTTGTAAACTTTCAATCGAATGATAAATAAGACCGATTTTTCTTTAAAAAAAGTAAGCTGGTGAAGTGGTGCTTAAATTTGATTTTGGTAATTTCAAAATTAAAAAAAATTAAAAAAATTATTTATCACTTTTTTGGATAATTTTCATTTCTGGTCCCCCAGTTATACGACAAATTCTATTTTGGTCCCCCCAGTTACAACGCTCATAAAATATAGTCCTCAAACCACCACATGTTCATCAAATCTGGTCCCTCCGTCTAATTTTCTGTCAAAATGGTAACTGTTGGGGTTAATTAAAATGTCAAAACCTACATTTTGCACCCTAGAAGCACAATTTTTGACACTTTCCACCCAAAAAAGAATAATTGACAAATTTCATCATTAAATCGTAATTTTATTGACAAATCACATCACAATCCACTTCTCCTCCATTTGGCTTTACTACAATATTCAAAACAACAAATGCCAAAAATAAGATGTTAAGGAGAAAAAAATGCTTTGGTAATTATACTTTGTTGGCGATTCGCATTTTAAATTGTTTATAGCGTTTTTTGTTTTTCGACGAGTTAATATTTGGTTAAAAAGATGGCCACCACAGTTGTTGCAACTTGCAAAATGGGATTATACGCTTCTAATTGAGATAACTGCTGCTAAATCAAGGAAAGAAAAAAAAATTGTTGATAAGAATATTTGCTAATTCATTGCATGATTTTTAATTATCTCTCATTTATCCAAATCCCTTTAATTTCTCCAACAAACCCACACAATATCATGTTTGTTTCTAGAGTCGCTGCAAGCAAATGACTTAACTCCAATTGTTTTTCCTCCTTTTAGAAATCGTGAGTGAAGTAATAATATAGAGATAAACAAATTTGTCTCCACCCTCTATCTTTCTCTTTGAAATCGTATTTCTTGGCCGGCTAGTAATGCATAAGAGGCTGTTAACAAAAGAAAAAGTGAGTAAGTTTTTGAACGTTGATGACTGTGACTGTGTTTTATGCGGAGGTTAAATGGAGAATGTTGAGCATCTGTTCTTTAGTTGTGATTGGGAAGGGGCTCTACTGCAGGGCATTATGCAGTGGCTACAGGTTGCAAAATTGGCCTTAGCAATTTAGTAAATGGAGAGGTTGGCTAAAATATGCATTTAAGAGATGGAAATACATGCAGCAAATCATCATATCAGGGGTTTGGGGTGTGTTGTATAAGGTTTGGGAAGAGAGAACAAACGGATCTTCACTCAATAGAGTAAGCATGTGGAAGTAGTACTTAATCAATTGAAGATGGAGCTGAGACTGAGATTTGGTGACAGTAAGCAAAGGAGAATGTCATGAACAAGAGTTAGACTTTACTTGGAAACAATTTTAGCTTGGATAGTTATTTTGCTAGAAGCTTGATGGATAGTTGATTAATCCGTATAGTTTGGTTTGAACTTCTAGGCTAAACTGTGGGAATGTAGTCTCTCTCTCCCCGTGATTGCCTTTGTATTGAGCTAATTGTGCTTTGTATGTATTCTCTTAGTGCTCTCTACTTTTCTTCTACCTTTGATGCCTTTTCATATGGTTATTGTTTTGTTTGTAGAGTCTATTTTGAGAAATAGTTTTTGAGAAATGTATATGATCAAAATTACCATTAAAAAGAGACAATAAACCATTTCAAAGTAATAATGAATTGCTGATTCTATCGGCAAATCTCATTTTTCGTTCCGTAAGTGGTCAAAACTACACATTTAATCCCACGCTTTATGAAAGTCTCACATTGAGTCCCATAAAGTTCTAAAAAGTCTTACTTTTGGTTCAACCAAATATCCCGTCCAAAACTTAACAGCCAACTTCATTAGTCAACATTTTGACCAACTTTTTGCGAGATTTTGTGCTTGAATGACACGTGATATTAAATAAAAATATCGTGATATTGAATATAATCCATGTGTGAGTGCATTTACGCATGAATTCTCCCAAAAAAATGGGTCAAAATGTTAACTAACGGAGTTGGCCGTTAAGTTTTGGACGGAATATTCGGTTTGGATCAAAAGTGAGACTTTTTAGGACTTATGGGACTAAATGTGAGACTTTCATAAAGCGTGGAACTAAATGTGTACTTTTGACCACTTACGAGACCAAAAATGAGATTAACCCCTAATTCTATCTTCAATTTTGAAAATTATGATAAAATGGTGAAATTTGTTATTTTTTTTTGGTCGAAATTATCAAAATTTGTGCTTTTAGAGTGCAAAAGGTAATTTTAACATTTCAATTAACCCAACACTTACCAACCTGACTATAAATTAGATCGAGGAACCACATTTGATGAAAATATGGCAATCTGGGGATTACATTTGAGGAACAGTATAATTGGAAGACCAAAATCGGATTACGCATATAATTGGGGGGCCAAAAATAAATTTTTTCTTTTTTCGCAAGCAATGTACTACTGTTTTTTACTACTTTTCCCTTATGTTTACAAATATTAACTTCTAAATATTTTCAACTTATAATCACTTGCAGTATTATAGGTGTGTTTTGCAAACTCAACTAATTATAGAAAAGTGTCTATAAGTAGAAATAATTAAAATTTCTATAAAAAAAATTAAAATCAAAAGTTGGTAGTATTTGCAAACACAAGTGAAGAATGAAACAAAACTGCAGATAATTGTTTGCAAAAAATAGTGATTAACATGATTAATACATCTAAAATAATATTATTTTAATTACAAAAAATACCATAATCAGTTTTAAGTACCCCTTTACCAGTTTAGAGATTATAGATTATTATCACTTAAATTAAGAAAATTAGAATCAGTTAGATTTGCAAACACTCCTAAATAAATTATTTTAAGCCATAAATTAAACATCAATTATCTATACTATTATATAAAGTATAAGACACCTAAAGTAACTACCTTGGGCTGTCAATTTTTTGGTAAAACCATTTCAATTCTTAATTTTTGACAAGTGTCCCAATTAGCTTTTTCTTTTATATTTTCTTTTCTCTTTCCTATTTTTTCTTACACACTATTTTTTTCTCTTCTAATATTTCTCTCACATTCTCTCTCATCTACTAATACACTCCCCCCCCCCCTCATTTTTCTCTCTTTATTATCTCCTTATATATTTATCTATTTTGTTTCCATTAATCACATTAAATTTACTTTCCACCTTATTTTTCTTCTATTTTTATTCTCTTATCTCATCTTTTATTTAAATTAATTGAATTTTGCTAAAAAAAGTCCATATCAATTTTATGTTTTCGTATACGTATAGAATGTGTCTTTACCGACTAGTTTTATAAAGTTTGCAAGAGGGGTCTAGTGTAACCAACTTGGGCTATCAAATTTTGGTGAAACCTTTACCTCTTCCAAAATTTGACAAATGTCTCAGAGATAACTTCTCTTTCCTCTCTGACAATTTCTTCCAAAATTTGACAAATGTCTCAGAGATAACTTCTCTTTCCTCTCTGACAATTTCTCTCATCCTTCTATTTTTCTCTGTACTTTTTTCTTTGTGTTTTTATGTATTTAATCTTGGTTAAAAACTTAAAACAATTTCTTTTTTCGCACACACATCGAGTGTGCTATGTCGATTAATTAATTTTGTTAGCAGACACTTCTTTCATGTTGGACAAGGCCGATCTCGGGTTGAGCTCGAAAGTGGAAATAGGTTCGGGTTGGGCTAGTGGATCTCTGATTTTTACCAAACCTGTACCAATTCCAAGTTAAAACAAGGAAGAAACGCACAAACGCCGCCGTTTAGTTCATCCCCAAATCCAATTTCAAAGCGGGAAAATACCAACATTCAAAAACCCTCCCCAATTTACAACCCCTCCTGAAAGCTGAATCTTTCATCCAAATTCAACCATGGATGAAATTATAGCTCGAATTGTTACAAATCTCGAAGCCCATTTACCGATTTCACAGCCGTTTCTCATAGATTTAGAAACCCTTTTAGACTACACTCTCAACACCAATGATACAATCGATCTTGAAAATTTTTACAATGAAATTTCTTCAAGAAATCTCTCACTTCATTCACTCACTGATGCCATTTCTTCGGCCATGTATTCTGGGCTCAGCTCAATTAATTCCATTTTGGCTTCAAAAGTTTATTTATCACTCCTTTTATCTCCGAATTCCCCTGTTTTTACTTTGTTTACTCCCATGGCTTTTCTTGGTTTACTTCGTGCAATACGCCTGGCTTTTAAAAACCCTTCTTTGGTTTCGAAAGAGGGTTCTGGGTCTCGAAGCCCGGGTCGAAAGAAGAAGGGAAGAAGAAATGTCGGAGGGAGAAAGAGCAGCGCGGAGAATAGGGTTAATGTGGAGAATGAGGGGGAAGAGGGGAGTTATGATGTCAAAGATTTGTTTTTACTGCTTGATAATTTGGAGAAGGTGCTTTGTTTGGTTCATTTGGACCGGTTTCCGGATTGTTTGAAGGCTTTAGTTCATACTGTGTGTGAAATTCCAACGACGGCGGTTGAGTTATGGGGGGATTTGGGAAGTTTCAGGAGGTTATGTGAGTTGTGTTCACGGCTTTTGAGTGAAGCATTGAAAGCCGAGCATGGAAATCAGGGGGACACTGCTGCTGAGGTATTGAAGGCATTAGCCCCGTTAATTTTGTTCTCTAGATCACAGGTGAGGAGCTTTGGTTTGGATTTTGTAGTGAATAGGATGGTGGGAATGGGTGAAAGTTCGGGCGATATTAGGAAGGCGGTTGTGAACATGCCAAAATTTTTGGTGAACAAAGCCCCTGAAAAGGCTGAACCGAGGGCGTTTGCAGTTGAATCCATCATGGAGATTGTTAAGGCATTCGATTTTGATTGTCAAGCCGAATTTGCTGATTATGTAGTAAAAATGAGTCAAGGGAAGGGGCAGTTTAGGCTTTTGTCAGTGGATTTAATTCCTGTTATTATGATGTCAATCAAGGATCCTTTGGGATTTGATATGGTTGATGGAGTTGAGAATTCATGGGGTTTGAGGTTATTAGAGGCATTGATTCAACGCTGCTCTGATTTGACAGCTGGGATCAGAGCTAGAGCATTAACAAATTTAGCTCAGGTAGTGATGTCTTTGTCGGGGAATGATAAGAGTAGAGCGGTGTTGAAAGAAGTGATGGGATTTGGACATGAGGGGGTCAATGGGATTAACAGTATTTTGAAACTACGTTGTATGGATGAGAAGGCTGCTGTTCGAAAGGCTGCTCTTTTGCTGATATCCAAGTTGACAGCACTTTTAGGAGGTGAACTTGATGAAGAATTGGTAAAGACAGTAGGAATGGCCTGTTCCGATCCACTTGTTAGCATTAGGAAAGTGGCAGTCTCGGCTCTATCTGAGGTGAATTTAATGTCTGTGATATGTTCATTCAGAGTCCAATTATTTTCTGCAAGTCAAATATCTGATTTTGATACTTTTTGCGCTGCTTGAATGGCATCTCTATGCATGGGTGATTGCGTGTAATGGTGTCTTTGCCTGTCTGTATACACAGATTAGCACCGTTGACATGTTCTTTCTGTAAATTTTTTTCATCTTTTTTCTGATCTTTAATTTTCTTGAAGTGTGACAAAATTTCATGATATCTGCTGCTAATTATCAATAGGGATAATTACATGCACACCCTTCATTACTGTGTAATTACCAGCTGCCCCTGAGGTTTGCAGATTACCAACATACCCCCTGTTAAGGGTGAAATTGTAATCTATTTTTACTGACAGGGGAAATTCTGGTAATTTTTCAAACCTAGAGGTGTTTTTCTTTATTAGGCCTCCCATAGGGGTGTCTTAGTAATTTTCCCTTGTATTATCCTCTCATGCTGGTGTGCTCTTTTCTGATAATCTTTCATTCTGTTGTTTCCTTAGTACAATAAGGAACTTTTGCATGCTTTCAGTCTTAAAATCTAATCTGCATTCGATTTGTAGGCCTTTAGGACATATTCAAACTGCCTTGTGACAAAGGAGTGGGTGCATTCTATTCCACGTTTAATAAACGATAATGAAACCAGCATCCAAGAAGAATGCGAGAACCTATTTCTGGAACTAGTCCTTGATCGGGTATCAAGGGCTGGATCGAGGTGTTCAGAAAATTACGATTCTGTCCCTCATGATACAAAGGGCAAGAAAAATAGCGCAGGTATGGAAAAAGCTGAGTTTTTATATCCTGAGGGAGTTCTTGAGCTGCTGAAAGAAATTTGTCACGGCGAGGTGTCACCTTGGGTGAAGAAAATCTGCTCAAGCCTAGGAAAAAAGAAAAAACTCAAGCCAAAAATTGCAACGGAACTTCAAAATATTATCAAAACATCTGAATCACAATGGTTGAACCATTCAATGTCGATAGAGAAATGGACAGCGCCAGCTGGTGCATGGTTTCTTTTGTCAGAAGTATCTGCATTCCTTTCAAAAACAGTTGACTGGAATTTTCTACTTCATCATTGGCAGCTTCTTGATAAATGTAAACCGGTTAGTGAAATGAAAAGCCCTTTTGAAGAAGAAGATGTTGACGAAGAGATGGTTGATGTAGAATCTAATTCTGTTGGTTGGGTGGAAAACCGTGTCTTTCTACTGCAAACAATTTCTAATGTTTCCATGGAACTACCTCCTGAACCTGCAGCTGATCTGGCGCAAAACTTCCTCAAACGGCTTGAAGGGTTCAACATGCACTCAACAGAGGTATATGGAGTTTGAGTTTTTACATCATAAGTCACAACCAATTGCATATATGTTTTGGTAAAGATTTTGTCCATAATTTGCAATTCGTGTGGCTTCTACAAAAGGCAAACTCAATGTGGAATTTTTTTGCTCATTATTGATCAGGCTCCTAATCTCAAGACAACTTGGGTGATAGAACTAGAAAGTTTTCTGTTGTAGAAGCTATTTTACATATATAAAGCCTGATTGAAAAAGCATGTGCTTTAAAGAAGTGCTGAATTTTAGAAAAAAATTGTAAAAGTGCAAAAAAAACTAAAGTTGGGTTTGTTCGCAAAACTTGCTAAAAGGCAAAAGAAATAGAAGAAGTTGGTAGAGATACCTTTAGATGTTCTTTTACTATTTGCTTATTTTCAGCTTTTTTTCTAGAGAAGTGGAAGCATAATCATAATCAGTGAAACCAAACAACAAAAACACTTTTTTCCAGTTTTTGCAAACAAAGCTATAGCATGTCAAAACCCAATCAAAACCTTCTCCGAACCCCTTTCTGCTGCACATAATAACAAGATAAGACTTTGCTGGAAGGGAACTTTAAATGTGTTTTCCATTGCTTCAGCCCCTTTAAAGGGTGAAATTTTCTGGAGGGCACTTAGGTGGCAATGACAACCTAGAATACATTAACAGTGAGAACCTTGTACCTGGATTTACATTTATGAAAAAGAAACTTGGCTTCAATATTGCGTTCTTTTCTAACTTCAGCTTTCAAAGAATTCCTAAATTATGGTCACATTCCTTATCAACATCTATTATTGTATGCTTTTCGAATTTAGAATTATTTTTGTGTTTCTGCACCAGGTGAATGCTCATGTAAAAGCACTGAAGACCCTCTGCAAACGGAAGGCTTTAAATCCAGAGGAAGCGGATTCGCTTGTAATGAGATGGGTGAACCAGCTTCAATCTAAAGCTTTCCAAGTTCTAGACTCGTACTTGTCAAAAATCTCTGGTGCTAATAAAGAGAGTGCTTTTCGTACACCACATACTGGTGTAACTCAGAAAGAACCAGGAAAGGCCGACAAATTATTATCGCAAGCAATTATTGCAGTTTACACAATAGGGGCACTAGTTATTGTCTGTCCTTCAGCCAATTTGAAAACTATTGTACCAATCATACACACCATCATCACTTCTGCGAGTTGTGATTCAAAATCTAGCAAACTACCCGGGCCCGCAGTTCCTATAAAGCAGAGTGCACCGGACTTGTATATACAAGCATGGCTAACCATGGGCAAGATTTGTCTAGCTGATGGGAAACTTGCGAAGCGTTATCTTCCTCTTTTTGTGCAGGTACATTTCAAACTCATGGTCATGGTCCTATAAGCAAGTCATAGTGAAGTAACTTGTAGACGAATAAATACAACTTTTTAAGGTATTGAATGGGATTGAAACAACTTATAGCCAATTAAGTTACAAATCAATGAAGGTATTGAATGGGATTACCTCTAGGCAGAACGAAACGAGGATTCTTAGACTATGTATGGTTATGTTTTTGAGTGTGTTTTTAGAAAATTCCTCGGGAAATGCGTAATACGGTTAATCATGTGAAAATGATGTGATGTTGATGTATGATGTGTAAAATAATTGATTTAGTTATTTTGGTAATGATTACGCGATTGAAGAAATAGCAAAAAAAGAATAGTTGAGTATGCCATTATGGATGAGACGTAGTGTGGAGTGATGGATGTATAGGTGACTATATAGGGAAAAGTAGAAGGAATATGAAAAATGTGTTTTGATTGAAATGGGTTGTCGTTGAAATTTTCAGAAAATTGTGATTCAGAAAATAGAAAACAGAAAACAGTTTTAGAAAATGTAAACATACACAACCTTTGTCTAGAGGCCGAGATAGTTATTTTGGCTCAAAGGGGCGGACAATTCAGGAATTTGAAGGGGTGAAGTTTTTGAATATCAAATTGAACTTGCATATAAAACTCGAGATTATAGACAAATGAGGGGGCCACCTAAGGCCCAGCCCCCCTATAGCTCCGTCTTTGTTGCTATGAAGTTTCTAGAAATCAAACATGTGCTTGAGCTTCTTTGCATGATCGCCATTCGCCGTTGCTTACAAATCCCATCTTTAGTACAAATGAAGTTCTTGATATAACAAATCAGCTGCAATAATGTTACCTCTCCGATCTGAAAATGGGCACTAGTTTACGATCAGTTCATCCGCATTGCTTTTCCCTTAATAAAGAAAGCAAGTGATACAGATATGTATTACCATTAGTTATTGTTTTATTGGCTGAGAGAAGATTAACTTTTTTCTTACAGGAGCTTGAAAAGAGTGATTGTGCTGATCTTCGCAATAACATTGTGGTAATGATGGCAGATTTTTGTGTACGCTACACTGCAATGGTTGACTGGTGAGGCCCAGTATATATGGAGTTAGACTGTCAATACTTACACATAATTGCAAATTATTCAAGATTTTTAATATCTCACCTTGAAATCCTACAGTTATATGTCAAAGATCACAAAGTGTCTGCGGGATCCATGTGAACTAGTAAGAAGGCAAACTTTTGTACTACTGTCCAGGCTTTTACAGGTACATATTTTTCTATACATTTTATATTCTTCGATTTTCATTGCAAAGGAGGATAAGTTACAGGACATCTTATTCAATTTGGTTTCTTTTGTACAGCGGGACTATGTGAAGTGGAGAGGAGTGCTTTTTCTTCGGTTTCTATTCTGTTTGGTTGATGATTCAGAGAAACTTAGACAACTAGCTGATTTCCTTTTTGGGAATATCTTAAAAGGTTACAATTTTTTGACAAATTTATCTGGCTTTTTGTGAATTCGCGTTTTATTATTTTTTGATTACCTTTTTTTCCCTTTGTTGTGATTTCTTATCTGCAGCAAAGGCACCGCTTTTAGCTTACAATAGCTTTGTGGAAGCTATTTTTGTTTTGAATGACTGCAATGCCCACACGGGACGTAGCAACTCCAACAGTTCGCGCAATGAAAACCGTCTTTTCTCAATAAGGTTTGCATGGTTTACTCCAATGGCTCAAATTTTGTGACATTGGAGATATCATTATCATATATGAAATCAAAATTGATTTTCTTTTCTCTAGAGGGAATGATGAAAACTCAAGGTCTCAAAGGATGCACATCTATGCCACTTTGCTGAAACAAATGGCTCCAGAGCATCTCCTGGCCACTTTTGCAAAAGTATGTGCTGAGATTCTTGCTGCTGCATCAGACGGTGTGCTCTCATTAGAGGATAGTACCGGGCAATCAGTTCTACAGGTAAATTCTACGCTCCCACTTATCTTTGTTTCTCATTCGCTTTCTCTTAGACACAACCTGTCAATTAGTTACATGCATATTCAGAAAACTTATGTTATATATGGTCATGTTTTTGAGTGTTGTTTTAGAAAATTATACAGAAATTTTGCATTATGGGTATTTATGTAAAAATGATGTGATGATGATTGTGTTTGGTTATATTTTTAGAAAATGGTTGGAATAGGTGAGATGTGTCAAATCAAATGTGAGAAAATAAAAAATAATTGAAGTATAATCATTGATGATAGATAACGTGAAGTGATACATATGTTGATTGATACGTAGTTATATAGAGAAAAGTGAAAATGGAGCCGAAAAAAAATTGTTTTGGCTGAAAATGGGTTGTAGTTAAATTTTCAAAAAAATTTGATGCAGCAAACAGTTTTCAAAAACATGAACATATATAGCATTAGCAATCACATAGAAGTATTCGCAAAGTCGTTATAGCAATTATTGTCGTAAATTATCATTGTAATGTGTCGCTAATTGTTAATACTGAGAACTTGTACATAATACTTTTATCCCTAGTTGTTCTATTGAGAGATATGCTTGATTCTTGTCACATAATATATATAATTTGTATTTGTTACACTTTCTGGAAATAAGCAAATTTATTGGTTTGTCTAGTCATGATTGTTAACATTGCTTCATATTCAGTCCAAAATTGACACTAAAACTTCGACAAAAACAGGATGCCTTCCTCATTCTCTCCAGCAAAGAGATCCGAATCCAGTCCAACCACGGTTCATCATCATCGGGGTCACCCGCAGATATAGAAGACGACGGTGGAGACAATGCAGGAGCATCAACATCTGCCTCCAAAGGGCGAACCATAACTCAAGCAGTTAGAAAAGGGCTTATCCAAAACGCCATCCCCATCTTTATCGAGCTAAAACGTCTCCTCGAAACCAAAAACAGCTCTCTAATCGGTTCCCTAATGGACTGCCTCAGAATCCTCCTCAAAGACTACAAAAATGAAATCGATGACATCTTAGTTGCTGATAGGCAGCTCCAGAAAGAGCTCATATACGACATGCAAAAATACGAGTCGTTGAAAGCCAAGACCACAGCTGCTGAAACCATACAAAGATCTGAGGCATTTTATCAGTCGCCACATGTTGTGAAGAGTAAGTTGCATAAAAAGGTTCTTCAGAGTAATTGTAAAGTGGCTTCAGCTGTGGCAGATGCTGTGGCAGAAGCAACGGCTCGGTCTGTGCTCAGAGAAGTGAACAAGGGTGCAGTAACGACGCCTCTTAGTGCGATGAGTGTACCCAAGCTTAAGTCTCGCACAGGAGGACCACCCGGTGAAGCGACTAATGGAGGGGATAGGGCAGCTGAGGTGATAGAATCTTTGAGGAGAAGACAGTCATTTGACTCTGATGAGGAGAACTGATTGTCCTTGTGAGTGCATTTTCTAACTAATACGACTTTCAAGTAGTCTCGCGACTTTGAGTCACTGTATAATCACAATTATTCATGTACGTGAATATAGTGGGTCCACATGCATCTTGGTGAATGTGGTGGGATTTGGAGTCTTGTCAGTACTAAGAATGACTGCTAACCAATGTTGTTAGTTAACTTTAAGCTTTCTAGGGATTTGTAAAAGGGTTGATTGTATTAATTATTAATGTATTATGTGGGGTTGAAAAAACAAATGAAGCAATTCGATATTCCAGCGATTGATTAATAAAAACTTGTTTGAGCTCGGTGTTTAATATAACAAACCAACTTTGAACACTTATTGTTTGATAAATTTTGGAGCTTGAGTTAATTCATATTTCGTGTAATTAACAATTAAATCAAATTTACACACAAATTAGAACAAAAATATGTTTAATTCCCCTCAAATCGTTTACAATTCTAGCATGAATTAGTTTGTCACGCCAGGCTACACCACTTCATTTACATTTTGTCTACAAGATTTCAATCATCAGTATTGAGAAAGTGGAATTGTCATAATATTGTTAATAAACCGAAAATTACAAAACTTAATTCAAATTTATACGTGGTAGAAATTAAAACACAATTTGATGAACAGTATTCCTAATTTTGACAAATTATTTTATATATATATATATATATAAAGAAAATCAATTGATGATCCAAATTATTATATATATTAAGTACCCCACTTAATTAAAGGAGAACGATTAAAAGCTAGTGTAATACTGTCTACAAAAATTACACTTAACATTATCTGTACACATTTAAAGAGAATTTACCGTTGATGAGCCCAGTTTTGGGTCTCGAGTTCTATTCCCACCAACATCTAAACTTTTGTAATATGTGTTGTTTGATTGCAAATTGTTTCTATATTTATGATATATATCATATAATCGATTAGTTTGTAAAAAAAAAAAAAATTACCCCAGACCTGTTGGTCTAGACTCTAGTGGTATCCATCTTCCACTTAATATGAGAGTTGCTGGGTTCGAATCCAAACTGCTACAAATTGTGGCTCTTTCCTCCTTTATGGAGTTAGATATAATCTTTATGATTTAAGATTATAACTATCAATCTGGGTTTATCGGATTAGATATATACGATATCCCCTCCTCTTGAATTAAAAAATTAAATATAAAGAGATTTAAAAAAAAAATTACGTGGCCCTAAAAAATATCTAAGTGGAGAAAATAAGATGGTAAGGTGGACTACACCCCGTGGCACATTTTAATTGGTTGACTATTTAGCTACTATATATTTTTATGTTTGCACCTACATATGTTCTTCTCGTGTAATCACACTCTTTCTCTCTCATCTCTCTCTCTGTATCTGGCGGAGTTGGTCATGGGATTTCAGAGTCTAATAGTAAGGTAAAATATGATCTTCAATTCATTTAAATGTTTTTTACTGTAATTTTGGATGTTTAATGATGAATAATTCATGAATTCAGATGCACAATTTTTTTTTTCTTCCCCTTTATGATGAGCCGCTTTATGTGTGTTTTTTCGTAATAATTGTGTCGTTTTGATTGCTTATTTACTGAAGTTGATCGAGATCCTGATCTGGTTTTCTTTAATTAGGTGAATTTTGGGTCAATTTCATGGACTGGGTGTTGATTGATTTTAAAAATTCTTAGGTTTTGAAACCCTAATATTGAATTTTGGGGCATTTCTTAAATTGGTTTTGGTTGAATTGTTTAAATTGGGTTTTTATTTCGAACTCAAATATCGTAATGGATGGTAACAAAGATGAGGCATTGAGATGTCTCAATATTGCCAAAGAGGCAATTGCAGCTGGAAATAAACAAAGAGCCCTTAAATTCCTTGGAATTGCTCGCCGTCTTAATCAGAATTTAAGTGTGGATGAGCTTTTCGTTGCGTGTGAAGATCTTGATTCTTCGTCGTCCGCTGGTCCGTCTAATGATGTGAAGAATGTTAATAAGGTGAAAGTTGATGTGAGTTCTGTCAGAGGTGAGGATGTTTCGAATGGGGAGAGGAATTACACGGACGAGCATGTGCACTTGGTGAGGCAGATCAAGACTAAGAAGGATTATTATTCTATTCTTGGTGTGGAGAAGAGTTGTTCGGTTGAGGAGATTAGGAAGGCGTATAGGAAGTTGTCTTTGAAAGTTCATCCTGATAAGAACAAAGCACCGGGATCTGAGGAGGCGTTTAAGAAGGTTAGCAAGGCATTCAAGTGCTTGAGTGATGATGACTCGAGGAGGCAGTATGATCAAGTGGGGTTAGTCGATGAGTTTGAGTATAATCAACAGCATAACGTTAGACGAAGGCGGAGAAGAACCGGTAATGACTTCTTTGATGATGAATTTGATCCTGATGAGATATTCAGAGCGTTTTTTGGTCAGCGTGATATGTTCAGGCATGCACATGTTTACAGGACTAGAACAACTAATGCTCATCAAAGGGAAGATTTGGGTGGTGGTGGGCCTAATCTGATGTTGCTTCTTCAGTTGCTGCCATTTTTGATAATTATTCTGCTTGCTTATCTTCCGTTTTCAGAGCCCGAGTATTCTTTGCAGAAAAACTATTCCTATCAGTTTTTGAAAACAACAGAGAAACATGGAGTGGAATTTTTTGTTAAGTCACATGATTTTGATCAGAATTATCCGATTGGAAGCCCTGGTCGACATGACATTGAAAATAATGTGATCAAGGATTACAAACACATGCTTGGACGTTATTGTCACATGGAAATGCAGAGGCGTCACTGGAATAGACACTTTCCAACTCCTCACTGTGACAAGCTTGAAAGTTTCATGGCATGAAGGTGAGCTCGAGTTTTTTTGTATGTATAATTTTCTGGTTCACCGGAGGATGATATTTGCCATTATATAACTTCTAATAGATGGCAGTTCAAATGATATCTTTTATTGGAGAATTGTCTTCATTTTTCCTTTCTTACTTGCAATATATATGTATTGAAAGGAAAACAATGAAATGGTGTGAATATACTTATCTTACTAAGTTGCACAGAGTTCATAAGACGGGTATGCATTGCAATGCTACTATATGGTGGGCATATAATGCCACCCTAAGATAGACAATAGAAGAGGGAACGATGAACCTGATTAAGGTTTGTTTGGAGGTTAAACTACTATGGAAGCGCCTAGACCGTGATGATTGAATATTGGGAGGTAAAGATAATAGGCTAAAAATAGAATAGAAAGGAAATTCATAAAGTTGATTCGTATATAATGTAAAGGGTAATTGAGAAGAAATGGATTTCATAAAGTTTTGATTTGTGATGGCGAGGAAGATTTACAACTTTCTCAAAAGAATAATGTGAAAAAGTAGTACTCGTGCTTTGAAAAAAACGAGCTCTTAAAGATTAGGCAATTAGAGGTTCCTCGACATCACATTTATTAACTCTCAAGTCTTTCTAAAGTCGAATGGACCACATTCTGTCTTCCTGTTGCTGGGATTTTTTTGGTATAACAAATAAACTATTGGATATTTTATGCAACTATCATTAACTGGTAACTTCTTCACTTCCTTGGACTCCTAATAGCTGTGTAACCAGTTTATGAAGCTTTATAAGATCTAAAGGATGTCCTGACGTGAGAATAATATTTTGACTTTAAATCATAATGCTGAATGCTTGAATTACCAAGCTGCTCATAAGTACAAAATCAATCTCTAGCTCTCTACCAAACGTCCCTTGTCTTTCACAATGATTCTGTCTGAGACGTACTTTATATTTTCTATAGCAAAAGCTGTGTTTTATCAATTGGAAATAAACCAGTCAATATACCGAAGTTGAGTGTTCCAACAAAAGATGGCTTCAATGTGCTAAGCTTATGTTTGATTCTTGGACTTTGGTGAGGAAAAGGAAAAAGAAAATGAGAATTATAAAAAATAAAAAAATAAATAAAAAATACTGTCATTTGTGGCTACAAGATTTCCTTTTCCTTTCCCTCACCAAAATCCAACAACCAAACATAGCCCGAGTAAAATTCTTAATTAGTGAAATAGCCTGTAGAGTATCCTTTTACCATGTATATTCCTACTTTGTGAGTCCTTGAGAAATGTTGTATTCTTGTAAGATTAAATGACTACCCTTAAACAGTCTTTTCCTCTTATCTAACGTCTTTTTAATCGTGTCCAGTAGGGCAATTATTTTAGCTTGAGATGTGCTATCTGTACACTAGATGTCGATGGAAGTTAGTTTGAAGAGAGCTATGTTATACAGTTTCGGATTGCATTTATGGCCTCGCTTTTTATAATTGAATTGTATTTTTGTTAAAAATGGTAACTTTTGCCTTGATGAGGTTATTATTTCAAATTGTGGCTACTTTCGGATGCGCATACACATTGACTAAAAGTTCTCAGTCATTTTCTGGTGGATGAGAAAATGCCAGCTCTAACTGCAAATTTCTCGTGTCAACAGATTTTACAAGTGGATTGAACCCCCAGATAGTTAACACAAATTCTCATATATATCCACCACGGAATTCCTTTGCAGAGAAGGGAAGAATTTTTACCAGGCTTCTGTCTCCTGATTCTGCTTTGACCTTTTTCCATGCACCTCTTGTTGCAAAGTGGATCGGGAACTGTATTAGAGGGGGGGTGTTGCGTGCGCAAACCACGTGATACTTATCATTACTTTTTGGTATATTTGTATTGAAGTTATCCGAAGGTGTTACATTAAAATGCTTAACATTTTAGGTAGAATCAGAATTTATTTGATGACAAGTTGAAGATTTATACCTATAATAATGTGAGAAATTGCTGATGTAGAAGTTGTTCTCACGATCCAGAGGTTTTCTTCTTGGCTGGTTCTGCGTTTATAGCCGCCCTCGTTTTGTTTGACGTACTGTCAATATGGTTGTGTATTATGTGATTGATTCATTCAAGTGCTTAACTGTTGATGTTATACTTTGTTGATTCAAGTTTTAAACTTGTGTATTTCCAAATAATTTGTAACACATCTGTGTGACACTTCCTGTTACACGCCTAAATATGTGACATTCCTGGGTGGTTAGGATGTGGAGAAAAAAAAAATTCAAATTTTATTCCACAATACATTTTTTTGTTTGGTTAACATAACAATAGGGGATGAAAGCACATATTTCAACAGAAATTAATGCTGAAATTAAGTCTAAAATATTGTTAGGGTAATCCACCCAGAAATGGATACCCCGATGCATATGTTGCCCCAGTTTTGCCAAGCACGCATTGCCTTCCTGTTTGATGTGCTTGAGGTTGCCGGTTCAGAGCATACCCATGAGACGGCGACAATCTTCAACGACACAACCCAAAAGATTTCAGCTTCAATGATAGTATGTCAACCCCGAGGATTTCAGCTTTAGTGATAGTGTGTTGGTCTAAGTTACAGCTCATCTTTCAAGACAACACTTGTCACATATATATGTGTAACAAAAAGTATTACACGGCTGTGTTATAAAGGATTTGGATTGCATGTTTTGTGGCCGATTGTCTGAACCGCAGTTTAAATTTTCTTGATACATGGTTGTGTAATATTTTTTATTGCACGCATAGATGTGTGATAAGTGTCTAAACCCTTAAAATGACGAGAAGACAAGTTCCTAAATCCTGGGATTTCCATATATGCCAAGAAGCAAGAAAGTACTTAGCAAAGTTCCCAATTGTATACTCTACTTTCCCAATTGTAAGACTATCTCGTTCAACAACAATTGCAAATGTCAAATGTTTTTAGTATTTTTAGAATATTAATTTTTCAATAAATGTGAATCATTAATATATTAAGTGAATCACACGAGATATTCTATTACGAAATAATATTACATCTTGTGTTGCATATTATGTCTGCCCGGACAAGTATATACAATTCATATTAAATTTATATTCAAAGAAATATTTAATATACATGTCATTCATATGTGAAGTGCAATAAGAAATTTGATAATAGATGTAAAGCTTTCAAATACTCTGAAATTCCCATAATGCTTGAAATGCCACATATTGAGGCAAATTTCACATGAAAAAGAAAAAAGAATGTATCCGATGCGGGATCAAAAAATAGACGAAAATGTGTCAATATGTGTGTATGGATTGTTGGGATCCGACTTGACGTATGATAGAATAGAGTATATCTCAAATTACAATAATTTGAGTTTTATTTAAGTCATTATCATATTGATTAATTAGTTTGTATAGTGATCCTAATGGACTATGCGCTCGATACCTCATAATCAATCTATTTATTAAGGGTGAATTACGTGCACACCCCTCACTTTTGTTATAATTACAAGAACACCACCTCACTTTTGAAAAATAACAAGGACAGCCCCTATCAGCATCTGAATCACCGAATTGTGTAAAATGGGGAAAATTACACTTTTCGTCCCTGAAGTTGAAGCCAAAAACACATTTGGTCCCTCATGTTTCGGCCTCAACACATTTGGTCCCTCAACTTACAAATTTCGAACAAATGTGGTCCCTGCCGTCAATTTACCGTTAGAACTAACGGAATCCGCACTGTTCATCATCTTCCCCAACTCTAAAATCCGATTTCAAACTTTAAATTATGATATCTCACTCATTTCAAGTCCATTTTTAATGAATCTTATATGGTTAGAATCGTCTCAACGAGTAGAATCCATTCATGTAAGTTTTGTCCCAAAATACGCTGATTCTATTGACCCGAACCGCACAAATTCGAAAAAATCCGTTTTTTGAATCAGCCTATTTTGGGACAAAACTTACATGGATGGATTCTACTCATTGAGACGATTCTAACCATATAAGATTCGTTAAAAATGGACTTGAAATGAGTGAGATATCATAATTTAAAGTTTGAAATCGGATTTTAAAGTTGGGTTAGTTGGAGAAGATGATGAACAGTGCGGATTCCGTTAGTTCTAACGGTAAATTGACGGCAGAGACCACATTTGTTCGAAATTTGTAAGTTGAGGGACCAAATGTGTTGAGGCCGAAACATGAGGGACCAAATGTGTTTTTGGCTTCAACTTCAGGGACGAAAACTGTAATTTTCCCGTGTAAAATGACATGTTTGCCCTGTTGGAAAACTTACTAAGAAAAAATATAAAACATTGAAAATAAAATTTTATGCATTGACTAAAATGCCCCTCTATTTTTAACACAGCCAGAATCTCTTTGCATCTTCAGTCTTCACTCTTCACTATAAAAACCAATATACACGAAGACACACACACAAAATCAGGTTTACCCACAGTGAACAACGGCGATGGACGGCGGCGGTTGGGAGAGGGAGTGAACAACGGCGATGGACGGTGGCGGTCGGGAGAGGGGGGAGAGGGAACCTGGAACTATTTTCATTGGGTGGTGGGCCGCCCGAAATAGGGGGTTAAGATCTTTTCAGTAGAGAAGTTCAAATCAGTTTTTTCTGGTGATGGCGAAGCTAGACTGCAAGTGGGAAGACGGTGGTTCCGGGTGAGAAACGGTTGGCAGACGGCAGTTTCTGGGTGAGAGGTGGTAGCAGACGGCGGTTTTTGGTGAGATGGTGGTAACAGCCAGCCATTTTGGGACAGACGGCTCGTTGTGGTGACGACGAAGGCTGCGACTGTGTGAGTGTGGTTGACAGGGGACAACTTTTGTTTGGTGAAGAAAGAAGATGGAGAAATTAGGGCTATGTTTGCCGGGACGTTTGCGAAAATAGACCTCATTTGCAACACATGGAAGGTTTTGGGCCTCCATTTTTCTCCTCCTGTTTTTCATTACAAAATGTCCAAAAAGTCCCCAGAGAAAAAGGATCCCGCTTAAAGAATCGTGTTTGTGAAACACGATTATTCACATATAATTCTTTTTTTTTAAAATCTATTTAAAGTGTAATTACATAAACACCCCCCTGATACCCCCCAGCCGCCCCATATCATCTGGAATCCACCCCCTGCTACTGTCCCGGTACCCGACACCGAGAGAAAAAAATGAGAGAGACGAAGAAGAGAACCCCGATATACACGATCAACATCGGAGAAAGAAGAGTCCATATCCCGGAGAAGGAAAGGTCGGCGCTCGCAGACACATCTGCCATTTCGCGCAGCTGCTTCCATTCCATTTTGCGCCGCCTGCTTCCAACGGACCCGTCGTCTGCCTCTGCCATTGAAGAAGAAGAAGAAGGAGAAGAGAAGTTAAAGGTATTGAAGCAACCCGAGCCAATGTACTTGTAGAAAATGTGAATTTTTTCTAAATTTTGTCAAATTTTTGTAAAATGCTCAATTTCCCCAATGTAATTTATAATTATTGAAGCATATTTTTTTATTTTGAAAAACCTTGATCAATGAATGAATAAATAATTTGTTGGGTTAATTTGTCCCAGTTAATTTTAATTTTTAAGCACATTTTGATATTAGGGTTTATGTAATTTTAAGGATTGTGTTCATATTATGCATTTGTAGAGTAATGGATGCTCCCCGTGGTGATGAACGTTCATCTTTGACTGAGAACGAGCCTTCTACCTCATCGACACCCCCTGTAAGTAAAAACTTCTTCCATTTATTTAAAATGCTTTTGTGGAGATGGGAAAATTAGGAGAAATTGATTGTTTTGTTTTGGAATTATTGATCAAAATGGATGAATTGATAAGTGTTTATTGATCAAATTGATGAATTCATAAGGATTTTTGGAATGAAATGATGCATGGTTTAATTTTGGTTATTGTTATGGAATTATTGATGAAATGGATGAATTGATAAGTGTTTATTGATCAATTTGATGAATTCATAAGGATTGTTCGAATGAAATGATGCATGCTTTAAATTTGGTTATCGTTTTGGAAATATTGATCAAATGGATGAATTGATAAGTGTTTATTGATCAAATTGATGAATTCATAAGGATTTTTCGAATCAAATGATGCATGCTTTAATTTTGGTTATTGTTTTGGAATTATTGATGAAATGGATGAATTGATAAGTGTTTATTGATCAAATTGATGAATTCATAAGGATTGTTGGAATGAAATGATGAATGCTTTAAATTTGGTTATCGTTTTGAAATTATTGATCAAATGGATGAATTGATAAGTGTTTATTGATCAAATTGATGGATTCATAAGGATTTTTTGAATCAAATGATGCATGCTTTAATTTTGGTTATTCTTTTGGAATTATTGATCAAATGGATGAATTGATAAGTGTTTATTGATCAAATTGATGGATTCATAAGGATTTTTCGAATCAAATGAGTGTGATTAGGCACTTTGTATTGAATATGGCATTCTATGAAAATAGATTGAAGAACTCTGTTGAATTTCAATAGTAATGTTCTTTTATGACAATATATTTAGTTGATGATCTCTTATGCTAGTTCGATAATCGATTTCAATATGCTAGTTCATAGCTCTCATTTTTGTATATGCTGTTTCGTTGTCATTATATTTGAAGACTTTTCAATTGTCTTGTTCAGGTCCCCACTCTATATTTGACCCTTGAAGAATGTAATTTCAAGGGTAAAATCAACACCTATTGCAAAATGGCCGAAGAATGCTTATTCATTGAAAAGTACGAGGGAAAAGTATAGACCTTTGAAAAAATTTAGTCATATCCACATTCCATATTTTAGACAGAAGATAGCCTTGCAACTTTTGACCAATTCCATAGTTTGAGGAACATACTTTTATGTATTTGTATTATCTTGTAAAATATTTATACCATTATTGTAAATAAAATTTTATTTCATATTATGTTTGATTCACATATTGCGTACATGTATCATTTTCCTCAATAAAGTATAAGCCGTAGTAGGATTGTGCGGGAATTTTTGCCATGTATGTATATAAGCAGTGCACTCGGCACCGTGGTGCCGAGTTTCTGGCACCACGGTGCCGAGTGCATTGCCTAAGGCAGTGCAATCTGCACTATGGTTCCGAATTTCGGCACCATGGTGCCAAACCGAGTGCACTGCCTGCCTTAGGCAGTGCACTCGGCACCGTGGTGCCGAGTTTCTGGCACCACGGTGCCGAGCACCATGGTGCCAGAATTTCGGCACCACGGTGCCGAGAATCCAATTACGATATAAGCCACATCCGATACCAGACCCGGTATCGCGGTATCGTTATGATACCGCGATATAGGACCCAAGTATCTCGGTATCGGCCATTAAAGTTACATTGGACCTCAAAAATGGTCGATACTGTATCGCAGTATCGGATGTGGCGTACTGTGATACAAGGGCCTATATTGCAGTATCGCGTGTACGATTCTCTGATATATGGGTCCGTATCGCTGTATTGACGAGATTAGTGTCCCATATTTCCGAATACTGCGATATGGGACCCCTGTATTATAGTATTTGAGTGCAAAATACACCAATACCTGTTCTAGTATCTGGGTATCGGTCCATGGACCCCAACAGCTTGGAAGTTTGCATAATACGGCGATACAGGGGCTCAGTATAGTAGTATCGCCATTTTCCGATACCGCGATAATAGCCCCTGTATTTCAGCATCCAATTATTTAATACTAAGATACTGGGGTCCTATATCGCAATATTCACCAAAATTAAAAATTTCAAAAATAAATTATAAAAAAGGCACCACGGTGCTGGTGTTCGACTCCCACGGTGCCACACAACATATTCACCCGATTCAAACCAAACCCCACGCCACGACAACGGAACACAGGGAAAATTGAAATGTAAACCTTCGTCGTTCCTTCCATCAACTCATTCTTCCATCAAATCCCGGCCCCTCTACCGAATCCGCTATCAATCACCTCACCGTTCCTCCATCAACTCACTCTTGGACGCAAGGTTAAGTATGGGCTTTTCTAACTATCGAAAGTTGGTTGTATAACATTTGTTGTTGTTATTTTTTGTTGTGATTAGCATTGCAATGGCGTTTTCTGTTATTTGATTTTGTAATACAATTGTTGGGCATGCTTGTGTGTTAATTAATTGCTAGAATGTACATGCCTACACAATGAAGGCAAGGTGTTCGATGAATTGTTTGATAGAGATTTTGTTGCTTCTTTGTGGTTAGCATTTGGTGTATTTGATATAGAATTGCAAAGTGATAATTGGGCATGCTTCTTTGTTAAACTGTTACTAGAATGAAGATGCCTAAATAATGAATGCAAGGTGTTCGACGAAAAGCCCCATACAAAAACCAATTGCCCAATTGTAGTTGTGGTTGATTGATAAATCTTGTAGTTGTAGTTAATGAAATGTACTCAAATTTCTGATATATTTCATGTTTGATAATGCAGGTGTCCATTCATTTGTTGACTAAAATATGGGCCGAAAAAGGGCTCGTACCGCCGGGATAGAGATGCCTACATAATGAAGGCAAGATGTTCGACGAAATGCCTGATAGAGATGTTCCAATTGTTTTCTTGTTATTTTCTGGATTTTTTGGATTTTCTGAAATACATTTTGTATATGATAATGCAGTTATCATTTTTGCTTCGTATCATCCCAGTATTGAACCACTTTTGTCTTCTAAAATATGGGGCAAAAAGGGCTCGTACCGCCGGGGTTCTGTATTGTTTTCAAACCGGAAAATGCGCGAAAAGGACCAACTACTGATGGGTGGTCTTATTACATGCATCGCCGAGCGGATCGGGGCATTCGATCGAAATAAGACCGATCAAATTCCAATTCAGGGGTCCGATGACAGTTGATATGAACCAGCTCACTTATATAGACCTATCGAAGAAGAATAGATTAGGCCGCGGTTTCCAATTCCAATTCATAATAATGTTTATCTAGTTGAATTATTAAAGTGTATTTTTGTGTGAATCTCAGTTGGAGTGGACATGTACAGAGGTTGTTGAATATATGACATGTTTTAGATCGTACAAAACAATATTACCGTCTATTTTGAATATAGTGCAAAGTTGGATGACATGTACTCTACATCGTTTTGTCAGAACTATCGCAATTAACGCAAAAGATTACACACGAATTATAACATTGCACAAAAGTAAATATTACACACAAATTGGGAAATTGTCTCTACAAGTAGCAAATATTACACACAATTAACAATTTAAACAACATTAAACATTTTACACAAACTATGAAATTGTCTCTACTGGTTATGAAAATTACACACAATTAACAATTTAAACAACATTTTCATTAAATGCAATCACACTCCACACCAAATGCCTCATCCTCGCTTTCAGAATTGCTGGATCAATGGAAATCGTCAAAGTCATCACAGTCATGTTGTTGCTTCACTTCCTTGTCTCTCTCTTGTATGATGATATTCAACAGTTGTATCATACTATTTTCCTCAGTCATGTTGTCGATTTTTATATTCATCAAAGAAGGTTTGGCTTTCACAAGACGACAACAAACATCCCCTTTAAGAAACTAAAAAAATATGAAACATTTAGATTCGGAAACCATTCCCTATTCTTAACTTATCAAAATACATTTGACTATCTGTATTAATTCGATGGTAAACACAAGAAATGACTAATACTAAAGATGGTATCAATCATCATAAGGAAAATGCATTTAATAAGAAAAGCTTCTTACATTACGAGGGCAAAATGAGGCGGCAACGGTATATCTCCTTAAACCCTATAGGATAAGGATCAAATCATGTCAATGCTCAATCAAACAATAAGAACCATAATTTTTTAAGGTGAAAATTTATCAATGCAATTAATCAATTAACAACAAATAATGCCAAGATTATACAAACAAACAATAGTTAGATAATTTTTTCCTTAAACCTTATTATCATAGGATTCACTTTGGTTATTGATTCAACCCATTTCATCAAAAAAAATTACCACCAAATACTAACTGAAGATTCCCTTTTTTGACTCAAAAATTGCATTGACAAGAGCCTGAATAAACTATTGAATTACACACGGATCAAATAATGTCAATGCTACACAATCAAACAATAAGAACCATTATTTTTTTAAGGTAAAATTTTTGTCAATAAACAACACATAATGTCAAGATTACACAAAGTCGCAAACAAACAATATAATGATAAATTTTGCCCATAAAATTGACTACTAAAACTAACTAAAGATTTCATTTTTCTGACTAAATTAATCAATAAACAACAATTAAGACCAAGGTTATACAAAGAAACAATAGAATCGTAATTTTCCACCGTAAAATTGCATGAATGTAATCTCTCCTTAAACCTTATTAACAACGAATTCACTCTGGTTATAAATTCAACCCGTTTCATCACAACTTAACTACCAAAACTTAACTTCACTTAGCATGATCCAACGCCTGTGACTTTATGACAAGATTTTAGAAGTGGGATTGAGTCATTGCCTTGAAATTACTTAGGTTCGTCTTCCATTGATTCGTCCCGTTTCTTCGTTTCCCAATTTCCATTTCCAGAAGCTGGAAAAATTTGAGTTGTTTCCATTTCATATACAAACCATTCATCTACTCTATAATGTGTAAAGTATATGCAATTTTTCCTGCACCCCATTTTGCTTGAAGTTACCCACATAAAACATTCATCCTCAAGAAACAATGTTCTATCTCCAAAGCTATCCATCTTTACCCACAAAGAAACAACAAAGTCGCAAACAAACAATATAGTGATAAATTTTGCCCATAAAATTGGCTACTAAAACTAACTAAAGATTTTATTTTTCCGACTCAATTAATCAATAAACAACAAATAGGGCCAAGGTTATACAAAGAAACAATAGAATCAGAATTTTTTCCCATAAAATTACATGAATGTAATCTCTCCTTAAAGATTAGAAATAACTTACTCGGGATTGACGGGATGGGGCGGGATGGACGTCTTCTTTGCAATGAGGGACTTTTTTTTTTCTCTACTTTGAAAGCTTGGAATGTTTTTGCAATGAGGAAAATAAGCAAGGGATTTGTTTTTAGAATATTGAATGTGTATGAATGGGTAAAAGGTGTATCAAAACTGCAAAAAATTCAAAAATTAATTGAGCGGGAAAAATCAAATTTGGGCGGGAAATTTAAAATTGGGCCATCGGCACCACGGTGCCGAATTTTCAGCACCATGGTGCCAAGTACTCTGTCTAAGGTAGGATACTCGGCACCACATGGTGCCGAGTATCCTGCCCGGGGCAGTTTGCCTGGCACCATGGTGTTGAAAATTCGGCACCATGGTGCCAAGTAGTCAGCCTAATTGAACAAAACTGATTTATTCTAGACATTTCATGATTAATTGTAATATATGTGTGGATATCCCTACGTGTCTATTTTCATGAGAATAAAACGGTTCATGAATCCGAGCTTTCTACAATTAGTTATGAATTTTCTCGTGAAGACGCGTACAACTGTCGGATTCAGTGATAGATTTTTTTCTAACTTTGAATGCAAAACTGCTTTGTTCTAGACATGTCTTGATTATGTACGATATATGTGTGGATATCCCTATGTGTCTAGTTTCATGGAAAGAAAATGGTTCATGAATTCGAGCTTTCTACAATTAGTTATGAATTTTCTCGTGAAGACGCGCATAACTGTCGGATTCAGCGATAGATTTTTTGAATGCAAAACTTCTTTGTTCTAGACATTTCTTGATTATGTGAGATATATGTGTGGATATCCCTATATGTCTATTTTTATTAGAATAAAACGGTTCATGAATCCGAACTTTCTACAATTAGTTATGGATTTTCTCGTGAAGACGCGCACAACTGTCGGATTCAGTGATAGATTTTTCTCTAACTTTGAATGCAAAACTGTTTTGTTCTAAACATCTCTTGATTATGTGTAATATATTTGTGGATAACCCTATGTGTCTAGTTTCATGGGAAGAAAACGGTTCATAAATCCGAGCTTTCTACAATTAGTTATGAATTTTCTCGTGAAGACGCGCATAGCTGTCGGATTCAGTCGAAAAACTCCAAAAAAGGACCAAAAAACTTAATTTTACCATTTTACCCTTACTTTAGGTTCAATTTTGACGTAAAAGGACTAAAGTGAGATAAAATTATTACTTTAGGGACGGTAGCATAACAGATTTTAGTTTAGGGATGTAAGTGAGACAAATGAATACTTTAGGGACTATAAGTAACATTTGTCCATTTTTTTTTAACCTATTTTTCTTTTTTCACCACTTTTCACTATTACACAATATTTATTCTTGCCCATAGGCCCTTACAATATATATTCTTATCTTTGTTTTCTTTTTATTGTTAATGGTTTAGATTTATTGGTTTAGAGTTTAGGGTTTACAATTTATGGTTTAGAGAATAGGGTTTACGGTTAGTGGTTTAGAACAGAAAATGAATATATTATTATTATCCATCATAATAAACTATGTCGGATGGTTTTATATTAAACATCACTTAAGTAGTTATAGTTCTTCACAATTGTAACTACTAATGTATATATTACAATGTTGAGCTACTAATGTCTCTAGAGAAAGAATCATCACATAAAAATACAAAATATACAATGCAAAACAATTGTTTAGAAGGTCGATGGATCTTTCACACGTTTTTTGTGGCTTTTCCTTTTTTCTCCACCAGATTGATATCGTAGTTTTCGAATCGCTCCACGCTTTTCTACGCAAGAAGGGTTTAGGGTTTACAGTTTAGGGATTAGGGTTAATGGTTTAGAATAGAAAATGAATATATTATTTAGAATAGAAAATGAATATATTATTATTATTCATCATAATGAACTATGTCGAATGATTTTATATTAAACATTACTTAAATATTTATAGTTCATCACAATTGTAACTACTAATGTATATATTACAATGTTGAGCTACTAATATCTCTAAAGAAAGAATAATCACATAAAAAATACAAAATACACAATATAAATAATTGCAAATGAAGTTTTATTTCATATTATGTTTGATTCACATATTGCGTACATGTAACATTTTCCTCAATAAAGTATAAGCCGTAGTAGGATTGTGCGGGATTTTTTGCCCATTACGTATATTACCTATATTCACACTCGGCACCATAGTGCCGAGAATCCTATCACGCGACACTGCGAGATAGGGCCCTGTATAAGCCACATCCGATACTGCGATACCGGATCCTGTATCGCAGTATCGACCATTTATTTTTGGGGTCCAATGCAACTTTAATGGGCGATACCGAGATACTGGGGTCCTATATCGCGGTATCATACCGATACCGGGTCCTATATCGCGGTATCGCACCATGGAAGTGCACTCGGCACCATGCACTGGGCACCATGGTGCCGATTTCTCGGCACAATTGTGCTGAGTGCCCTGTCTTAGTCAGTGCTCTCGGCACCATGGTGCGGAATTTAACGCACTATTGCGCCGAGTGCAATTCCATGGCCCGATACCGCGATATAGGACCCGGTATTTGTTCGGCACCATGGTGCCAACCATATTTTTTTTATTTTTTTACCTATTTTTTGTTTTTCATCACTTTTCACTATTACACAATATTTATTCTTGCTCATAGGCCCTTACCATATATATTCTTAAGAGTTTATAGTTCAGGGTTTAGTGTTTAGTGTTTAGGGTTTAGGGTTTAGAATACAAAATAAATATATTTTGTAGAATAGAAAATGAATATATTATTATTATCAATCACAATTAACTACGTCGGATGGTTTTAGACCTTTTAAACATTACTTAAGTAGTTATAGTTTATCACAATCTATAAATTCAAATTGTTAAAATTACATATGTAGCAATATTCTCTAGTTAAGTATGTTGTATACACATTTGCCACATGACATATATATATATATTTTGTGGAACACAAATCTCAATTAAAACAATTGTAACTACTAATGTATATATATTACAATGTTGAGCTACTAATGTCTCTAGTGAAAGAATCATCACATAAAAAATACAAATACACAATACAAACAAATTGTTTAGAAGGTTGATGGATCTTTCACACGTTTTTTGTGGCTTTTTCCTTTTTCTCCACCAGATTGATATCGTAGTTTCGAATCGCTTCACGTTTTTCTACGCAAGAAGGAGCTTCAACAACATTCGCCTCTATTTCAGCGGGGATGATCCACTCAGACGGCTCACTAGGGACGGGGTATATAGTTCTAACATAAGCCAAAGCCCATGTTTGTTTCAAATAATACTTAGAGATTAAATTGAGAAGGCCATCATCATCCCCTAAACCATTATATGCTGAAATGGCGTGCGCGCACGGGATATGGTCAATGTCAAAAACCCTGGACATGAGTCCACCAAATAATGCTTCACGTCAATATCGGTCTCGATGTATACCGGATTACCAACGTTACAAGAGGATGGAATGTAACTTACTAAAACTTCATAATTCTTCCATTCAGAAGGAGCAAATTCAAACATGACTTGGAAAAATTGAGAACGCGTAATCGACTGTGGATTAACTCCAGTTAGCAGAAAACTCAGCATTTTATATTTATTCCTTGACAATCATTCACATTGACGTGCTCCGTAGTCTCCCACTTTCATATTCCACTCACCATCGTATAAATAGTATATCAAAAACTCCGACATTTTCCTAGAAAAAAAAAAGATAAAGAAACATAATTATTACAAAATACAATTAGTAATGAATGAGCAAATATTCTTACAAAAATTTATTACAGTTATTATTACAAAATACAAAAGTTTTGCATTGATCAAATATAGCCAAAAACACCATTTTCAATGCAAATTAATGAGAGAGTCTCTATCAAGCATTTCGTCGAACACCTTGTCTACATAATTCATCTCTATCTCCAACAAATTCAAACAATCAAACTTCCAACACACATATAACAATTCAATTAATGCTACAATCACAAAATCACATTCTAAACGCCTAAAAACACACTATTCAATGCAAGCTAATGAGAAAAATTCTATCAAGTATTTTATCAAACACCTTGTCTACATAATCCATCAAAATCTCCAACAAATTCATTCAATCAAACTTTTACTCAACCATCAAATTCAAATAATCAAATTTTTCATCAACCAATTATAATTGTTTCCCTTACCTCTATGCCCGTTGGGAGGGCCCGAATTGGAGATGAAAGGGCCCGAAATGGAGATACACCGAAGGGCCCGAAATGGAGATAGAACGCTGAAAATGGATTCAGGGGAAGAGAAGATCGATACAGGCAAAGATTGGGGTATCAAGGATATTTTAGGTATTAAGTAAATATTGATTTACTTAAAAAATTGATAGGATGATTACATAGTTTAATTGTTATTTAACATATATAAATGAGTGAAAATAACAATAAATTGATAGAATTAATTTTATTTACTTTTAATTCATAATTGGTGTTATTTATTTTGGTTTAATAATTAAATATAATTAACAAAAATGTTGCATGATTTGTTAATAATTAAATATAATTAACAAAAATGTTGCATGATTTGACCATCATACGTAACATTTCTGTCTTAGTTAAATATAAAATATAGATAAAAAAATTTATCATACAAATTTGGTCGATGAACGAATGCTTTAACGCAATCTATTCTCAATAGACAGTTATTTGGTTATAGTTAAATAATTTAAGGGAAAATTGCAAAATATACCCCTGTAAAATACGAAACCTACATGAAATCTACCTATGTTATAAAAATAGTTTAATATACCTCTGTATTTTTTAAAACCCTGCAAGAAAACCCCGGTCCATTAGAAACTAACGGATAGTAGCTTTCACGCGCTGTTTGTGCGAAGTGAGAAGTATTTTAGGGTTTTTAAAAGTTAAAATGGAAGTATAATTGACTAAAATACCTTTTTCCTGTTTTCCTTTTTCTGTTTTTTTTTTCTCTTTTCTCTTTTTTTCTTTTCCTCTTTCCTTTTCTCTTTCCTTTGCTTTTCTTTTTTCTTTCCTTCCTTTTCCCATTCATTTCTGTCTTCTTCGTCCTGTCTCTGCAGCAACCCCCAACCCACTTCAAGTCACACCACCGATGTGCATCACCAACCTGCAATGGGCTGCTTGACATTACCCCCGCCCATGACCCACCACCCCCCCGCCGCTTGCTCTCACTCCAGATTTACCACCACCGCCACCGTCAAATCACACAACCACCACAGCTGCCATTAAATCAGCGCGCCTCTTCAATTCGCACTCCAGTTTACCTCCTTCCTTAACGTCCACCAATTCCCCCTATATATACACACACATCTCTAGAGAGAGAAAATCCGAAGAGATGGAGAGAGAAAGCTAGGGTTTTTGCAGAAAACCACCATTAATCTCTCTCTGCAAATTCACAACACAAAAATCCGAAATTCGATTCTTGCAGGAGAATAATTGACCTCAAATTCTCTCTCTCCTCCATCTCCTTTTTCCAATTTTCTCCGATTCAGAGCTTGAAATTGTGCAATTTTCCAATATTCTAATTTTCTTGAAATTATTTGTTATTTTCAAAATTTCTTCTATTTTCCTGAATTTCATTGAATTTTTCTAATTTTTTGAATTTTTTTCTACTTTTATTTTTTTCTGAATTTTTCTGAAATTAATTTTGATTTTCAGGCTTTTTTTCCTTGAAATTTTAGATTTTTCTGAATTGTTTATATTTTTGATGAATTTTAGATTTTTTCGATAATTTTTCTAAAATAATTTCTGATATTTTCTAATTCTGCCAATTTTTTTATTTTTTTGAATCTTTTTTTGGGGAAATAGAATAACATAAAGCTTAATTAATTTTTTTTTCTAATTTTCTCTTGAATTTTTCTGATTTTTCTTGTTATTTCGAATTTTTTTGAATTAAATATAAAACATAATGAACAAAATATAAATAATAATCAAATATAAAACATAATGAACAAAACATTTAATGATTGGTAATAAAAAATATAAAATTGAGGGGTATAACGGTCAAACTGTACAAAATATTAACGCCGTTAGCATATACTAACGGAAAGGGAGAGTGTGCAAACTACAAGATAACAGAGGGGTATATTAGGTTATTTATTTAACACAGGTGGGTTTCATGCAGATTTCATGTTTCACAGGGGTATGTTATGCAATCTTCCCATAATTTAACCAGCACCATACAAAATTGATAATTTCAATAATTATTCTTTACATATTTCATTAGCTTTCTTTTAATTGGAACAATAATAGCTAATTAGAGTTATTATAAACAAAATATGTAACATTGTTATTCACTATTTTTAATCTTAATCAATTATAATATAATTATATGAAAATTAATCTTTCAATTACTGTCATTGAATACTTGTTTTATTTGATTATAATTAAATAGTGCATTTAATTAATTACTTTTTAATTTAACTAGCATAATTCAACAAAAAATCACTTAATTGATTATTCTAATTATTATTTTATTATTTGAATAGTTAAAAATATGAAATTATTATTAGGGATAAAAACATTAAACCATCCGAACTTTGGCCGTTTTCACACTTTTTTTTTCCACTTTACCTCCTAACCTTGCAAAATTGGGTAAATTCTATGCTAGACCGAGACCATTGGTCTCGGTCCAGTCTACACCATTGGATCAAGGGGCATTTTAGTAAATGCCCCCCCTATTGGGGGGATCCAATGGTGTACACTGGACCGAGACCAATAGTCTCGGTCTAGCATAGAATGACCCGCAAAATTGACATTCTTTTATACTTTGGCATATTCCGGTGGAATTTTGCCACATGCCATGCATGTGCCATTTTTAAGAGCAAATTTGTAATTTTAGATAATGAATTTTGAATGATTACTCTTTTACTCTCTTTTTTCTTCCAAGCTTGATTTTGCTTCTTCCAAACCTAATTTTTGCTTTTTCCAATCTTCATCTTTCCCAAATTCTCTACCAACCTTTTTCCTCCATGAATTTTCTTCCACATCGATCACACACACACACACATGCACACACAGCGAAACACGCACACCCTCCCCCCCCTCCCCCACCTAAACACACACGCACACACACACCGAAACACACACACATCGAATCACACACACACACACATATAAATACACACACAAAGTCACGCACACACGTGTATGTATATATATCTATATATAACATATATGCAGGAAAAAAATTCTTTACAAATTAAATAATTATATATATATATATTATTTTCATAAATTAAATTATTTAATTAAATTTTTACGACAAAATAACAAATT